>VWZX01005104.1:258-22726 GCA_013399015.1 Galbula dea | reverse complement strand
CACAGTCAGACAGCATGCAGCTCGGCCAAAAGTCCCATCAGGAAGAGAGATTCCCCATGGTCCCGAGTGTAACAAAAGTCCCCCGGAGCAACCCAGCATTCCCCTGGTTTCCCCCCCGCCCCGGGGGGTGGGGGGGGGCGGGTTGCAGTGTCCTTGAGCCAGGAATCTCAGGTTTCTTAAAGGGACAGTCCAGGCAATGTGTGTGTGTGTGTGTGAAAACTGACAAGACCCTATGCACGTGGTCATGGAATACTTTTTAGAAACCACAGTTACTGAACAGAATTAATTCTGTTCTAACCCAAACCATAACACAGGTACAAATTAGGAAAGCAGGAAGTGGATAGAAAAGAGGTCCAACTACAGGCGCTCAGTTGCATTCTGATACAATTTAACTATTAGATAGTAAGCATCTCATTATCCCTTAAAAAATAATTGTCGTACAAGGAACATGAATTCCACCAATACTAGGAATTATGCTGTGTTAGAATCACAGACAATATTTAACCTCATATTCAAAATCATAATATACTAGAATCATGAGACATTCTAAATGAGAAACTGTCTGATACTCTACTAAATAAACACTAATGCTTATATAGCAGCGTGTATTAAATTATATGTCAAAATGTAAGTGCAATAGATCAGACACTTGAGCTGTTATTATGTTCCATAACTTATTGATAAAAACTGCAATTCCAGTTCTCTGAGTAACATTCGTATATGACATACACTTTTTTGGAAATGAAACTTTTCAATTATCATCTTTGGTCATATTTGGTCATATTTGACATATTGGTCATTTTAATAACAATTATTGTCACAGAATCACAGAATCATTAAGGTTGGAAGGGACCTCTAAGGTCATCAAGTTCAACTGTCAACCTGTCACCACCATGCCACTGAACCATGTCCCTAAGCACCACATCTATATTTTGTTTAAACACCTCTAGGGACAGTGACTCCACCACTTCTCTGGGCAGCCTGTTCCAATGCCTAAAAACTCTTCCAGTGGAGAAGTTTTTCCTAACTTCCAATCTAAACCTCCCTTTGAGCAACTTGAGGCCATTTCCTCTTGTCCTCTCTCTGGTAACCTTGAAGAAGAGACTGATCTTTATCCCAGTACAAAATTTCACGTAGTTGTAGAGAGAGATAAGGTCTCCCCTAAGCCGCCTTTTCTTCAAACTAAACATCCTCACTTCCCTCAGTTCCTCTACTCAAAAGACTTATCCTCCAAACACCTAACCAGCCTCACTGCCCTTCTCTGAGCATGCTCCTATGCCTCTATGTCTTTCTTGCTGTGAGGGGCCCCAAACTGAACACACTATTCAGGATGCAGCCTCACCAGTCCCAAGTACAAGGGCATGGTCACTACTCTGGTCCTACTGGTCACACCATTTCTGACACAGGCCAGGACGTTGGCCTTCTCTGCCACCTGGGCACACTGCTGGCTCATGTTCAGCTGGCTGTTTACCAGTACCCCCAAGTCCTTCTATGCTGGGCAGCTTTCCAGTCACTCTTTCCCAAGCCTGAAGTGTTGCATGAAGTTGTTGTGACCGAAGTGTAGGACCTGACAGCTGGCCCTGTTGAACCTCATCCCATTGGCCTCTGCCCATCGATCCAGCCTACCCAGGTCCTTCTCCAAAGCCTTCCTACTCTCAAGCAGATCAACACTTCCTCCTAACTTGGTGTTGTCTGCAAACTTACTCGGGGTGCTCTCAATCCACTAAACTAGATCATTGACAAAGATATTAAACAGAGCCAGCCCCAATACTGGGCCCTGGAAAGCACCTCTTGTGACCGGCTACCAACTGGATTTAGCTTTATTCACCACTGCTCTCTGAAGTTAGACTTGCAGTCAGTTTCTTACCCAGTCAAGAGTAAATTTGTCTGAACTGTGAGCTGTCAGCTTTTCCAGGAGAATGTTGTGGGAGACAGTGTCAGATCCTTTGCTAAAATCAAAGTAGATAACATCCACAGCTTTCCCTCATCCACTAGATGACCTGATTATAGAAAGAGATCAAGTCAGTCAAGCAGGACCTGCCTGTCACAAAGCCCATGGCACTGAAGTCATCTTTGTCCTGGACTTGCTGTGTGATTGTACTCAAAGTGATCTGCTCCATAACCTTCCCCGGCACTGAGGTCAGGCTGACAGACCTGCCATTTTCCAGATCCTCCTTCTGATTCTTCTTGTAGATCAGCATCACATTGGCAGGTCTCCAGTCATCTGGGACTTCCCTGGTTAACCAGGACTGCTGATAAATGGCAGAGAATAGCTTGGTGAGCACTTCCATCAGCTCCCTCAGTATCTTTGGGTGGGTCCCATCTGGCCCTATAGACTTCTTGTTGTCTAGGCAGAGTAGCAAGTCACTGGTTACTTCCTTCTTCATTAAGGGGGCTTCACAGTGCTCCTCACCCCTGACTTCTAGCTCAGGGGGCTAAGTACCCTGAAGGTAGCTGATCCAACAGTTAAAGACTGAAGGAAAGGCGGCATCAGCCTCTTCCTTATCCCTAGTGACCATGTTCCTTGCTGCATCCAATAAACAAAGGAGATTCTCTTTGGTCATCCTTTTATTTTTAATATATTTGTGGAAGCATTTTTTATTATCCTTCACCACAGTAGCCAGATTAACTTCAGTGGCATTTAGTAGAGCATCTCTACCTTCAGAACACAGTATCATAATAACAGAGGGCATAGCTAGGAAAAAAACCCACCCAACCTCTTTATAAAGCTTACAAATAATACATAAGGGAACAAAACAAAGCCAGTTTATAATCGTTACCTTACATATTCAAGGTCTCCTCCTTGGTCTGCTGATAAACCCAGTATTTATTACTGAATATTTGTGAACTTCCAAAAAAGCCTGTTTCTCCTGGAGATAAGTGGAAAGGCAGGGTCAAAACCAAAGCATTATATATCAGCATTACATCTCCACATAAGATGGAAACCTCCAGCAGCTGCTGCTGAAAACTACTGTATGATTTTATATGAAAACCAGTTTGTTATAAACAATGCTATGTGTGTGTTGCATGATCCAGTTATGATTGGTGCAGTTAGGATATTGCAAAAACCACATAATGGTTAAAGTGTTATAATCAATGGTAATCTCTCTTCCCACAACTTTTAAGCCCCTGAACCTCAAGGAAGAGATTGGAAGAATGAAGTCCCTTTTTGCAGGAGAAAATCAGATTCTGAGGGTTCTGAATGTACACAAGATCATGGGACCTGATAAGATGCATCACAGAGTTCCCAGAGAATTGGACGATGTAGTTGTAAAGCCACTCTCCACAATATTTGAAAAGTCATGGCAGTCCCCAGTGACTAGAAAAAGGGAAACATCACTGCCATTTTTAGAATGGGGAAAAAGGAAGTTCCAGGGACCTAATGACTAGTCAGCCTTTGCTCAAATCCAGAGAAGATCTTTCTGGAAGACATGTCAAGGCATAGCTCAACAAAGCCAAGGGGCGGAACCCCTCTCTGATCAAGGAAGTTGAAGAGACATGGAGTTGGTCATCCTGAAGAAATGGAAAGATTCTATTGTGACCTTTCAGTATATATAAAGGGGCTTATAAGAAAGACAGAGAAGGATTTTTTACCAGAATTTTTAATGATGTGACAAGGAACAGTGTTTTTAAACTGAAAAAGAGTAGATTTAGATTGTATATAAGGAAAAATATTTTTATAAGGGTGATTAATCACAGGAACAAGTTGCCTAGAGGAACTGTGGATGTCCCACCCTGGAAGTGTCAGGCTGGATGGATCTTTGGGCAACTTGATCTTGTGAAAGATGATTCTGCCCACGGCAGGTGGGCTGGACTAGATATCTCTAAAGGTCCCTTCCAACCCAAAACAATCTTTGATTCCTTGAATAACACCCATATGCTGAGTGGCTTAGTAATTTCAATTCATCTTCATTTTTACAGTCCATAATGGGTCATGCACATGTGAGTAGAAACAGGTTATGTTTGATAGCATCTGGGAGAAGCTGATGTATGCATGATGCTAATAAACAGTACACAGGAGCTAAAGGTAAATATGTGATAATAGTTACATCATCATCCCTGATGATAGGAGGAAGATCCTTGTATTTGCATGCAGATTCCTTCTGACTGTGAAGATGATGGGGAAATACCATATTTGAGAGAATAAGTGTGTATGTTGGGCAAAGTTGTCCTGGGATGTTGCACAGTCCTCTAAAACCTTCAAACTCCTCCTTGAGTCCACAACATATCTGGCAACAGATCTTGTAACACTGCAGCAAAATATATTTTCTTTCAATAAGTGGTTATGTTTTTATATGGATTTAATACAGACAGAAAGGCATGATTCATTTATACAATGAATTCCTGTTCTCCACTTTGGGAAATTTTATTCCCCTTAGTTTTGTTTTTCTACAGTATTTAATGGTAGCCAATGTTTTCTACATAAAATTGTATAAAATCTAGTTTTGAGTTTATTAGGTTTGATAAAATGGTATTTTAACCTTAGCAAAGTTTCAAGGACAAGTAGTTATATAATAATGGCAATTTTATATCTTATATATTTATTTATTTATTCTGGCCAAGGTATTCTGTGCTAACCCCCTTCAGCATATTCTGTGGGCACAGAAAACAGGGCATCCTGTAGGAAAATTGTATAACTTCAACCTTGGGAAAAAAATCCAACAGGGTAATCTAAAAATCAAACATTAACCACCAAAAGCTGTGCTGAAATTTTGGCTGAAATCCAGCAAAAATAAGTCTTCACACTGGTGCATAAAACATTATATGTACATTGCCATTTCCGAGTAAGCTTAAAAAAATTAAAAGAGAGTTGAATCTAAAAATGTTTTCAATTTTGTAACTAACATTTCATACATGTCTAATATAAATCTTGGCCACTTAATTTTAGCTTTGTGCATAACTGCAGACCACTAGGCTCATATGGTTTATAAAATAATCATCATACCTCTAGATTACTGTCTAGATATCCACAGGACACATTGTCTAACAAACTGTGTCTTACTGAAGATGACCTTGACAAATCTTGTTTAATATGAAATAAAATGTGTTCATTCTTTTGTAATCCCACAGCATCCTTTCCACTGTATTCTATATGAATTTACATTATTGGTACAGAGTATAGCCATCTATTAAAGGAGCGACAGTGTTGGCTGATCTCACTTTCTGCGTTTGTTACCTACCCAGTACAATAAAGCATTCACAGTACTGGTAACTAACTTCCAACTATTGTTCATGGAGAGCATCTTTTTTTGGCATGTTAAAGATAAATTGCCTAATCAAAGGACAGCCTTTCAAAGAGACAGCCTCAACAGCCAGATTTATCACTGTAGAGTGATTTAGAGCAAGTATAGCAAACAAGAGAGACACAATACCACAAAAATTTTGCATTTAAAATGAGCATCCCTACTTCTGTCCCTAGTGAGATTCAGCATGAGTAGGTTATAACACAGGAATGAATAAAGTCAAGGCTTTTGCATGTATTTCTACTAGATTCGTGTTTTGCTAGTGTAAGGATTATCTTGATAACATCACAGTTTTAGGTGTAACAAAGATGACCTCATGTTCCTATCTTAAGGGATGTCCTCAATCACCAGGGAATTTTTGAGTGACCTTGTCATCTTTATAAAGCAGATAGGTGTATTTTGTTTTGTTCTTTCTTCTGCAGCAGTACATCAGTCATGATTGACAGGAAGAAGCAGCCATGGAAATCTTGAGCCAATAAAACTACTGATTGACAAAGAACAAATCCTCCTTGACCATTGTTTCTGCATGTCATCACCCTACCTTTTCAGTAGCTGTGTACTTGAATATTAAATTTATCAATCAAATGTCATCTTACTTGAAAAAGGATACCATACTAGATACAGTAATTGAGATTCTGGAAAACCTTAAAAAATACCGTACTAACTGGTGATATTGCATTTTCTGATAATATTCTGTATCAATACAATTTCAGATTTCCTCTTCACACAGTGCTGAAAACCAATTAAAAAAAATAGGCTTAGTAGTTAGATTTGAAGAGGTATATTTTACATTTACAGATATTGTTTTTCATTTTGTTTTGGTCAAACGTATGCTATATGAAGGGACGTTATAAATGACTNTGTCCTGTACCTTTTCCTATAAAAACCTGAGGAAAAAGCCTCGTGGTGTGTTGTGCTGAGAAGTTGTGAGTGGAGCTGAGTGATGTGTGTATGAGAGAGAATGTCAGCGTGATCACCCACCGTCATGGAAGAAGCAGGGGGGCTCTGGACCCTCGACACGTCGCCGGACCCGATCCGTGGTGGTGTAACTATGCCCTCTTGCTCTCTGTTCTCTCTCTCTGCCTAATTTTCCCTCTTTTCCTCCGTCCTACTGTCCTATCTCTCTAACTCATTTGTTTCAATAAACCCTAATTGATTTTTGGCATTTGACCTCGTTTGTGTCTTAATTTCACTCTGGGAAATAAACCTCGGATCTACCCCGTGTCCATTAACCGGACCGGGACACTTACTGTCACATTAAAAAAAAACAACTGCATAAAACTTTCATATGAACTTGGGCCTGCTGTCATCAATATAAAATTACAACATGTATGCATTATTTTTTCTAGAACTGACCTAAGTTCCACTTAGTTTAGTATCTTATTTCCAAGAATAGTTATGCCATCTGCCATAAACTTTCAAGGACCACTCCTTCCAAGCTCAAGATCACAGCATCCCGACATGTAGAAAATTGAGGAGAGGCTCCAGGAGACCCGCTTGGTTAAGTAAGGAACTGCTGGGCAAACTCAAGTGGAAGAAGAGATTCTACGGGGCATGGAAGGAGGGCCTGACTACATGGGAAGAGTACAAGACTGTTGTCAGAGGTTGTAGGGAGGCAACTAGGAAAGCTAAGGCTTCTCTGGAATTAAATCTTGCAAGGGAGGTCAAGGACAATAGGAAGGGATTCTTCAATTGCCCAAAAAACGAATACTAGAGGCATTGTAGGCCCCCAGCTGAACGAGGTGGGTGCCTTGGTGACAGAAGATACAAAGAAGGTGGAGTTCCTGAATGGCTTCTTTGTCTCTGTCTAGACTGTTAGAGACTGTGCTCAGGAGCCTCAGACCCCTGAGCCTCCACCTGATGTTAGGATACTGGAGGAGTTTTCCTTAGTTGAGGAGGACTGGGTTAGGGAGCAGTTAAGCCATCAGCAGTTAACATCCACAGATCCATGGGTCCTGATGGGAATCATGTGCGGGTGTTGAGGTAGCTGGCAGAAGTCATTGTCAGGCCACTCTCCATCATCTTTGGTAAGTCCTGGCCTGCAGATTGAAGAAAGGCAAATGTCACTCCAGTCTTCCAACAGAGCAAGAAGGAGGAGCCGGGTAACTACAGACAGGTCAGCCTCACCTCCATCCCTGGAAAGGTGATGGAACACTTTATCCTTGACTCTGTCTCTAGGCATATCAAGGATAAGGGGGTCATTGGGAGCAGTCAGCATGGGTATACCAAGGGGAAGTCCTGTTAGGGACCAACCTGACAACCTTTGATGAGGACATAACCAGGTGGATAGATGAAGGTAGGGCAGTGGATGTGGTTTATCTTGATTTCAGTAAAGCATTTGACACTGTCTCCCACAGCATCCTTGCAGCTAAACTGAGGAAGTGTGGTCTGGCTGATTGGGTAGTGAGGTGGATTGTGAACTGGTTGAAGGACAGAAAATAGAGAGTTGTGGTCAATGGAATGGAGTCTAGCTGGAGGCCTGTGTCTAGTGGAGTGCCTCAGGGGTCAGTACTGGCACCAGTACTTTTCAATCTATTCACTAATGGCCTCAATGAGGGAACAGAGTGTGCTCTCAACAAGTTTGCTGATGACACTAAACTGGGTGGAGTGGCTGACACACCGGAGGGTTGTGCTGCCATTCAGAGAGACTTAGACAGGCTAGAGAGTTGGGCAAGGAGAAATTTAATGAGACTCAAGAAGGCCAAGTGTGGGGTCTTGCACCTGGGAAGGACCAACTCCATGTATGAGTATACGTTTGGAACTGACCTGTTGGAGAGCAGTGAAGGGGAGAGGGACCTGGGGGTCCTGGGAGATGGAAGGATGACCATGAGGCAGCAGTGTGCTGCTGTGGCTAGGAGGGCCAATGAGATTCTAGGGTGTATTAGAAGGGGTGTGACTAGTTGGTGAAGAGAGGTTCTTCTCCCTCTTTACTCTACACTGGTGAGGCCGCATCTGGAATCTTGTGTCCAGTTCTGGGCCCCTCAGTTGAAGAAGGATAGGGAACTGCTTGAGAGAGTCCAGTGCAGAGCCATGAAGATGCTGAAGGGGCTGGAACATCTTCCTGATGAGGAAAGTCTGAGGGACCTGGATATCTTTAGCTTGGAGAAGAGGAGGCTAAGGGGTGACCTCATTTATGCTTTTAAATATGTGAAGGTTGGGTGTCAGGAGGGTGGGGTCAGGCTCTTCTCAGTGAAGCCCAGTGACAGGACAAGGGGCAATGGTTGTAAGCTGAAGCATAGGAGATTCCACGTGAATACAATGAAAAGATTTTTCCCAGTGAGGATGCCAGAGCACTGGAGCAGACTGCCCAGAGAGGTTATGGAGTCTCCTTCTATGGAGGTATTCAATACCCATCTGGACACATTTCTGTATTACCTAGTCTAGGGAATCCTGCTGTGGCAGAGGGGTTGGACTAGATGATCTTTCAAGGTCCCTTCCAACTCCTTACATTCTGTGATTCTGTGATTCTGTGAAACTAAGACAATATAGCATTTATCATCACTAATTAAGTGACTTTCAAAGTAGAACTGGGGATATAATTTCTCAAGTTCTGCTATCAACATCATTAGTTTCCACAAATCTAAGTTTTCTCTCCATTTGTTTTCATACGTATTTTTGGTATAGTTCCTGCTAGCATGTGTTGCTGACTGGTACAGCTTCGGGAGGCAAGACACTTTCTCACTGGATCGAATTTGATAGAATGTGCAGAGAAGTCTATGATATTTGCCTCCTTATGAGTAAGATGATGCCACAGATGTGTAGAACAATAATAGTAATTTAGTTTCTGCTGTGTTCTTCTGTCACGGTCAGTAACACAGTAACAACTCTTCACCCCTATGGTTTGTTCGAAAAGCAGATCGAATTGTATATAAGGCCAGTTGGCCCTTTCCTATTAAGTATGCTTGGAATGCAGATGCTCTTTCTCCACACTTCTGTTCCTAAATAAAAATCACAGACACAAACTGTAAGGGTTTTGACAAGCTCAGACTCTATTGCTTTTTAAGTCCACTGGCTGGAATTCAGAGTTCCTGATTTAATGTATGTAGATAAGACTGAGAGGATAATCCATTCTGTTTTTTCTGTTGTTATTCAGTTTTGTACTAGCTGATGACAATCTACCTTTACAGCAAATACAGCTGTTAGAGGAATATTGCTATAGGTAACACTAACTTATTAATATCAGTCAGATAGTGAAGCAAAGATAGAGTCAATGATATTTAAAAGAACGCTCACTCGTTACTCACTAATCCCTTAAATACAAAGAATTTGGTTTAATATTGTAATGTCTAGAAAAAAAGTAATGAGGTAATTTCATTCTATCTTACTGTAAAGTGAAATTGGCAAACAAATCTCATGATTAATCAGTGACTGTATTTCCTACAGCTATTTGAAACTCACACAAGTGCCTCACTGCATATATAAATAAGGATGTTATTTACTTAGTTTGACACCTTGCCACTGATACATTTTTTACAGTTCATAATCAAAAATGTCTTCATGCAGAATTTAACACTGATAATTTTAATCCATACTCCTCATAATCTTCTTTATGTAAATTTAATTGCTAAAAATCTGGTAGATAAAACTGATAACGTACTATAGTGTTTGTTTGTAATCTGGTGTCCTCATGGCTCTAAAAGTTCCCTAGAAATTCCTTATTCTTTTTCTGCCTCCCAGGAAACAGCATTGTGGAACTGTTTTTCTGGGATGTCTTGCAAGAGCATCTGAAACCTAACACAATAAAACCAATTAATGACTGTTTTCCATCTAAAGATAAGTTAGGTTTTTTTCCTTGTTAGAATTCAAAACACATAAAGGAATCATGTTTCAAAATTCCTCCTCCATAGGCAGCATCATACATTATGTAAAGGGCCTCATTCTTCAAATATGTATATACACATATGTAATTATTTATACATATGTATAAATATGTATGAACACAAAGAGTTTGCAATGTTATAGCAAAGAGTTGTAGGCCCTTGTACATTCTCCATTTTAATGCTACTGCTTTTCTTTATTTAAAGCTACATTTAAAGAAAATCCAACACAAAATTAATAAAGGAATTGTCTTGCTTCAGGAAAACACCTAAGGAAGAGTTGCACTTTGAACTGGCAGTTAAATTCCAGGTGAGATGGAATAAGATGGTCATTAAATCTGTGCAAGAGATGTAGGTAATCCTATTAACATCTGTAACTAAAATCTATAATTTCTTTACCCTTTTTCTTTTACCTATGCCTGCTCATTAAATTTAGGTTTTGCAGAGTGTGGAAATACAATTTTGCAAAGTTTAGTTTTGTTAAATTTATGAGAGTAATAACTTACAGAAAGAAACTTAGACTGATCATTGCAGTTTAAATTTAAGGACTGGCTCTGAAGGCTAGATAACAACAAAAAGGAGTAAAAATTAGAAGACAAGAAAAATGTGGCACAACATCACAAAATCAGATAATGGGAAAATTGGCAAATTTGCTGAGAAGAAAGACACCAGACAACATCATTAAAAAATGAAAAAAAATGAAAATTCTCCTGAATAGCGTGACACAAGAAGTCTAGCTGGGCTTCCTGAGTAAACAAGGAAAGTATGCAATCAATCTTCAGTTTCTGGAAGCTGGGTTTGCTAAATTTTAATGCTTCATTAGTGTTTGTCCTATAAACAAAACCTGTCATAATAGGATGTTACATCTGTGTACAACAGTAATACAAAAGCAGAAGAGAAAAAGTATGAAGGGGTATGTAGGATATACAATGAGCTACTGCCCTTCATTGAATTTATTCAAGGTATTTGTGGTAGATGGAATTCACTAGCAGGTAACTAATATGATAGGATTCACGTTTCATGCTGTTATGTGATCACAGGAGCAGAGAGCCCAAGTTTATTGATTTAGATGCATATTTATACCAAATATAGATATAATAATCTCATGACTACAGCACATCTCTGGTAATTCTGGTGTGTATTAGCTTTCAGTACAATTAATGCAGTCTGCATTGAACTCTATATACGAAATAAATCCTAAAATTTAAATTGAAATATAGACCTTGAAACTTCATGGGCAGATAGAATCATAGAATCATAGAATTACCACGGTTGGAAAGGACTTCCAAGATCATCAAGTCCAACTGATAGCCCTACACTTCTGTTATTTCTGAACCATTCCCTGAAGCACCACATCTACCCATTTTTTGAAAACCTCCAGGTATGGTGACTCCAATATCTCACCACTCTTTCAGAGATGAAATTTTTCCTAATATCTAATCTAAGCCTGCCCTGGCACAACTTGAACACATTCCCTCTAGTCTATTGCTAATCACAAGGGAGAAGAGGCCAACACTCGCCACTCTGCAGCCTCCTTTCAGGTAGTTGTATAGAGTGCTAAGGTCTCCCCTCAGCCTTCTCTTCTCCAAGCTAAACAGACCCAGGTCCCTGAACCTCTCCTCATAAGGCCTGTCCTCCAGACTCTTTATCAGCCCAGTAGTCTTTCTCACCACCCTCTCCAACACTTCAACGTCCTTCCTATGCTGTGGTGCCCAAAACTGGACACAGTATTCAAGGTGCAGCCTCACCAGCACCAAGTAGAGGGGCAAGAACGTATCGCTGCTCCTGCTGGCCACACTACTCCTGATGCAAGCCAGGATGCCTTTGGCCTTCTTGGCCACCTGGACACACTGCTGACTCATGTTCAGCCAGCTGATGTCCTTCACTTCAGATGTGCTACACTGTCCTTTTGTGACACTGACATAGAATCACAGAATCACAGAATCATTACGGTTGGAAAGGACCCTCAAGATCATCTAGTCCAACCGATAGCCCTACACTACTCTTATGCCTAAATCAGCCCCTGAAGAAACACATCTATCCTCTTAAAAACCTCCAGGGATGGTGACTCCACCACCTCCCTGGGCAGCCTATTCCAATATCTAACCACTCTTTCAGTAAAGAAATTCTTCCTAATATCTAATCTAAACCTACCCTGGCTCAGCTTAAGCCATTCCCTCTAGTCCTGTCACTAGTCACAAGGGAGAAGAGGCCAACACTTGCTTCCCTAGAACAGCCTTTCAAGTAGCTGAAGAGAGCGATAAGGTCTCCCCTCAGCCTCCTCTTCTCTAGGCTAAACAACCCCAGATCCCCAAGCCTCTCCTCATAAGGCCTGTTCTCCAGACCCCTGATTAGCTTAGTTTCATCTGCATTTAACAAATGCACAGTAAAGAACACTTTTCAGTGTGTTGTGCTCCTCATTCATTGTTCCCACTAGAACACAGATCTGGTTCTTAGATCACCAGAATAATAAGTACATTTCAATAAAGAAATTTCAACTAGTTGATCTCTGAAATGACCTCTCTCATTACTTTTTATTTTTGGTATTCAGATAATTGAAAGTAGAGTAATATTGATTTTTGGGGCCCATATTTTTCTGCTTTAGATTACAAAGGCCCATTTTGTCACACTTGTAAGGCACTACTATAGATTTCATAGGATTATATGTGCCATGGATAAGTTATGCTTAAGAATCCTGATTTTTTCTTTGAATCTGTAATAGGAAGACTACTCAAAGGATACAAAAGTATGTATCCAAGCTATTTCGCCTCAAAGATGGCATAGTTAAAAACAAACAAACAAACAAAAACAAAAAAAACCCCAGCACTCACAAACAGCAAACCACTAAAATCCTCCTAAAAAACCCAAAGAAGATGGAAGAAAAAGTGGTATTTGATATACTGCAACTTTAAAAGTTTCTATGACTAGGATACTTTGTAAGTACAGGTATCATTAAACTCTACACGTATCTGAAAAATAAAAAATGTTTTATGAAATAGGTGGAATGTATTGCAGTTGAGAATAAAATGACTACAACCTGTGTTTTAGAGAATGAATGTCTGAATTTTCACATACAGTGTTTTCTTTTTTAATTCAAATTTGTCAGAATGGAATGCTTTTAAAGAAATTTTCAACTTCTTTTGATAAAATAACTGTTACATTGAATAAATGCTTCACTTTGTTCTTTTGTGCAGAACCCACTTCTTCTGATAGCTTCTTTTTCTGGAAACTGTCAATTTTTCTATGTACTTTCCCTATACATTTGTATGCAGACATAATTTTTGCACATAAATGCCAATTTTTCCTGTCTTTTTCAGTCTATTTTTTAGCTTCATGAGGTCAGTTATTTAATGGAGTGGTAATAGAGACCTAGTTTTCTTCCTTTACTCCTTGAATGTTCTCAAATGCCTTTCTGCAATATTTGACTACCCCATAAAGGTCCTGCTAAGTACATTTCTAGATATTTAAGTTGTAAAGAACACATTAGACTTAGATGTTATTGGTTAGATTTATTTAGTTTCTCATGAGATTATTCCTTATTACAAAAATTTGTAGAACATAGATAGAATAATGGATAACCTGACTTGAATTCTTGGCATAGTGTGCACCATAGTTGAACAATAACAGCCAATATGATTAGAAATCATTAAATTAGAATGGATGACTACAGTTGAATCTCCTGCAAAAGGGTGTAGAATGTCTTTTAGACCATTTTCTAAAGATTAGTAATACTGGAGCCATAGAATTCTGGATGCTCAGATCCAATAAACTACATGTAATATGCCACTTCAAGGAATAAATTACCTAATCACATAACAATAGGGTTTTTTTAGTATGAGATGGTGTTGTATGACGTATGGCCTGCTGTCAAGCTATGTCCTTTATCAGGGGAAATAATATCTGTTAGAATTGGAAGCCTTTTATCATTTTGATCCCAGGCTGCAAGAGCTAGTGAATCGTCACCACGGGTGAGCACATTAACAGGAAGGATCTATTAAAGATCCTATGTATTCCATTCTTGTGAAAGTACCTTGTACCCAACAGTGCGATATATTTTCAGCTTGATAGACAATAGACAGGGTAGGCAGCATATATGGAAACAATCCAGGATGGGCTTGTCGCCTATCTCATTGCATGCTGTTGCTCTCAATCTCTTTATTCAAGAGAACAATGAGAACTGATAGTGTAAGATTATACTACATCTTTTAGCAAGATCACCACAAATGGAGATATGGGAAAGGAAATTTTCTGAGGAACTTGTGCAGAGCTCATCTATTTCATGTTAGATGATCAACATGAGAAAACCACCAAGTACTGAGCAGACAACTGCCTTCATCTTTGGCAAATTACAACAGTCCCATTCACCTTTCCACTTCTACTGCATCTGGGATTAGAAAGATCACTGTTTTCTGTAAAGTTTAAAAAATATCCAGTACGTATGAAATTCTCAGCTCATGATATTCTAGCTGGTTGGTGCAAGACTGGCAGTTAAGGGGTTTCTTTCCATCAGAGTTTTCACACAGATACTGTTACTGCCTTGACAAAGAAAGTTTCTTCATTAAAGGGTAAATACATTTTTGTGACGCATTCCTGTGGTGGATTTGACTTCGGCTGTCTGCATAGACCTGCCACCAGCCACTCTCTCGCTTTTCCTCCTCTACAGGACAAAGGAGAAAATACGGTGGAACAAGAGAGAGACTGCCTCATATACACACATCAATAGCTATGGACTACGGGTTTTTTTTTGTCAAAAAGTCTTGTTATATAGATCCTTTAAAGTTCTACTCATCATCTGAATAAGTGTTTCTTTCTACATATTGTATTAGTGTCACGGTCATTCTGGACTGCTTTCTGAATCTTTGCATGAGGATTTACTCTTTCTAAATATGTAAACAAAATTGCCCTTTTATAATTACATGTATTTATGACAGATCCTGTAGTCTATCTTTAAAAACGAACTGTGCCACACATGAGCATAATTGTGGCAGCCCATAGTTTACTGAAAAATAATTAGGATACTTAAAAGTTTTTTTCAGCACAAAACCACTATTAAAGTGCAGCATTGTTACAGGAGATGTATTACACAGGCAGGTTTTGCTGAGATAAAATATTTTTTATTTCCTCATGAAGCATACTTTTATAAATTCCTTTCCTATGGATATTTCCAACCTGCAGATCCAGCAATGTACTGCATGAAAAATGTGCTGCTATGCCTGCCTGAACCCCTGCTAACTCTGTTGAGACTCTGTTTGGGAGTAGAGATCTTGCATGGGTTTTTTTTTGGAGGTCAAGGGTGAAACAAGGCACAAATAGTACAGACAAACGCTGAAGAGATTTTTCTAACATAATATGGCAGGAAGGACATCAGGTAGTGCAATAAAATACTAAGCTAGCTTGTGGGGTTGGCTCATGTCTTTGACAGTGAAAATCTTTTTATTATTTTTGACAATTATTTTCTTTACTTTCACCTTAACTGCACCAAAGCAAGTATGCAGGTAAGCACATGGAAACTGTAGAAGATGCTAAACATCTCCCAACATACAGTGAATCTGGGAAACTGCTGTTTCTATCCCTCCATTTGCATAACAAGCTAGAGTTACAGAGATGGAAGCAAGAAAGCAAAAAACTGGTCACCTGTGATGGTTCTTGGCATGATTCCCAAAACCACACCAGATTTCTACAGGATAAGAAAACTGGTAAAAGGAAATAAATTCCTTAGAGATGACTTCAAAACTTCTCCTGAGCATGCACAGAAGAGCTCACATAAGAGCAGACTGCTCTTGTCAGGAAAGAGAAGCAAAAAAAAGACATGAAGTCACATTTCAGCACTGTTTTTCTGCTGCAACGAAGCCAATAGTATCTTATTAAGATTTGAAACATCATTAATTCTTCTTATTCCTGGATGCTGCAAAACCTTTTGTCTCTTGTCTGATTGACTTTGTCTTTACATTTACCCCAATTATCTTGAAATAGTTAGTATTTAACTTGAGTATGTAAATCAGAGTCAGCTCTTTTTAACATATTTGTATGTACTCACATTAAATGCTTTTTGGTTTGTTTTCACATATGAAGCATATTTCCAAATATTTCTTCAGAGTAGAAAAACAATAAAAGTGAAATGTTACCATCCTTTCAAAGTCTCCCAACACAGTTTGGTTGGCAGGCCACATGCCACAACATAAGAAATAACAGATATGTACTTTTCTAATAAGAAACTATAGAGAATAAAGCAAATGAATTCCTATTGCAATACCAAGGTGGAAAAGAAAAAGGCAGTGTTACTCCAAAACGTGGGAAAATCAAATATTCACATAAAAAATTTGATCTGTATAATATGATCTTGCAAATATAGACAAAACCCCAAACAAATAAAAAAACCAACCAACCAAAGCACAAAACCCCCAAAACCTAGTATTGCTCAGTGACAGTGTCATTTGGGTAAGGTTCTGTTTTGTTTTATTCAGAATTAATGCAAAGGCATTAAGAATATCTTTCCCCATGTCTGTAGCCCCACAGGACCTTTCCAGACAGGTTCAGTAATTTAGCTGATAATATTACTCTCCAGAACACTTATCTTGACAACAATTGTCTATGGAAAAAATAAGTATTTTGTATCCTCTGGCCAGATTTTCCTCCAAAATATGAGAGAAGATTCTGCTCATCAAGAGAAGAAAATATCAAACTTAGCATATATTCTGGCCACTAGAGCTTGTCAATGAGTGTCAGCACAGAGTTACTCAGAGGATGGCAAGGATTATTGCTCTTATAAGGACATCTTTGAAGGATTCATCAGATTCAGTTGTGTGTGCTGAGATCTTTT
Source organism: Galbula dea (assembly GCA_013399015.1). NCBI lineage: Eukaryota > Metazoa > Chordata > Aves > Piciformes > Galbulidae > Galbula > Galbula dea. Next base: position 5,846 of record VWZX01005104.1, on the reverse strand, counting down.
TATGGGTGGAAAGTGCTTGGTAAATTGAGTGACGCAATGTAGAGTCTTCCATCACTACTAGATCAATGGTTCCAATCTCGCTTTGCTGGTAATGACTGAAAATATTTTAATAAGAGTCCTACACAGTAATTTACATGAAAAAAGCTGACATTGTCAGTCCTGCTCCTTGAACACTGAAAACTGTTAAAGCAAAGCCGCCTTCATAATTCCTCTTAGCTGTCAGCCTTGTTAGTAGTGTCTGCAGTGAAACAGATGCCTGCATGGACATAAGGCTTGAACTGTCCCAGAACCAGTATCTTTGGATCCTGATTGGTGGTAACTTAGAGACTAATCCATCTCACTGTCAAAACAGTAGCTAATGCAAAACACTAATGCCCTTTTATGAAACGGAAGAAAGTAAAGTATTGCTAATTTACAAACATATTTTCATGTTTAAATTTTTAATTCAATATTAAAGCTATAGATGACCGTGGTACCTGGAAAGAATTTTGAGAAAACTTTAGGACTTGTTGTCACAGAAGCCATCAATAAGCAACTTCATTTAGTACAAAGGAGGTTGTAATTATGTTTATGACAGATTATAAGTTTCTAAAGAAAATTTAAGTTGCTGGAATGTATATTACTTTTCAGTTAGGATGCATATCATAGAATCATAGAATTGTCAGAGTTGGATGGGACCTCAAAGATCATCCAGTTCCAACCCCCCTGCCTGGCAGGGACACCATCCACTAGACCAGGTTGCCCAAAGCCCCATCAAGCCTGGACTTAAAAGCTTACAGGGATGGGGCTTTCACAAATTCTCTGGGCAACCTGTTCCACTGTCTCACCACCCTAACAGTGAAGAACTTCCTCCTAATGTCTAATTTAAATCTACCCTCCTCTTGCTTACACCCATTTCCCCTCGTTCTGTTACTACCTGACCTCTTAAAAAGTCCCCCACCAGGTTTCTTGTAAGCTCCCTTCAGATACTGGAAAGTTAGAAGAAGGTCTCCTTGGAGCCTTCTCTTCTGCAGACTGAATAACCCCAGCTCTCTCAGTCTGCCCTCATAGGAGAGGTACTCCAGTCCTCTGATCACTNTGCCCGACTTCCCTCCCAGGGTCCTGCCCCCCAACCAGAGAAGGAATGTCACAGTGCTAGTGCTGTGCCCAGCAGCAGCCAAAACATGGGTGTGTTATCAGCACTCTGCTAGTCACCAATGCAAAACACCGCACTGTGAGGGTCACTATGGGGATGAATTACAGCTCAGCCAGACCCAATACAATGGCCTTTCTCTGGACTCGCTCCAGCACCCCCGTATCCCTCTTGGAATACCAAGAATACCAAGTTGGTTCCAGAACTGAACGCAATATTCCAGGTGGGGTCTCATGAGAGCAGAGTCGAGGGGGAGAATCACTTCCCTGGACCTGCTGGCCATGCTCCTTTAAATGCAGTCCAGGATATAGCTGGCCCTCTGGGCTGCAAGAGCGCACTGGCAGCTCATATTGAGCTTTTCATCCACCAGTATCCCCTGTCTTTTTCCTTAGGGCTGCTCTCAAGCCAATCTTCACCCAGCCTGTATCGGTGCTTGGGATTGCCCCAACCCAGATGTAGGACCTTGCACTTGGTCTTGTTGAACTTTATGATGTTGGCATGGGCCCACCTCTCCAGCCTCTCCTGGTCTCTCTGGATGGCATCCCTCCCTCCAGCGTATCAGCTGTACTACACAGCTTGGTGTCATTGTCAAACTCAATGTCACTGTCCATGTCGCCGATGAAGATATTGAACAACACTGGTCCCATTACTGATTCTTGAGGGACTCCACTTGTCTCTGACCTCCACCTGGACATGGACCCATTGACAGCCACTGTTTGGGTGCAACCATCAAGCCAACTCCTTATCCAGCGTGTGGTCCGTCCATCAAACCCATATTCCACCAGCTTTGAGACCAGCATGTCTTGCTGGAGAGTGTCAAAAACTTTGCTCAGTTCCAGGTAAATGACGTCCGTTGCTCTTCCCCTGTCTATTGATATCATGACCTTTTCATAGGAGGCCACCTGATTCATCAGGCACGATTTACTCTTGGTGAAGCTGTGTTGATTATACCAAATCACCTCTTCATTATACTTCTGCTTCAGCAGTTCTCCCAGGAAGTTCTGCTCCATGATCTTACCAGGCACAGAGGTGAGACTGCCTGGCCTAGAGTTTGCTGGATCATCCTTCTTCCTCTTTTTAAAAATGGGGGTTATGTTTCCCCTTTTCCAGTCAGTGGGGACTTCACCAGACTGCCATAACTTTTGGAATACAATAGAGAGTGTCTTAGCAACCTCATCCCCCAATTCTCTCAGTACCCGTGGGTGTATCCCATCAGGTTCATGGACTTGTGAACTTTCATGTTCTTCAGTTGGTCATTAACCTGATCTTCACTTACCACATGCAGTTCTACCTTCCAGCCCCTGCTGTTGTCTTCTTTGACTTCTGGGGTGTGGCTGGAGCCCTTGCCAGTGAAGACTGAAGTGAAGAAACTGTTGAGAACTTCAGCCTTCTCCATATCACCTGTCACCAGTTCTCCCATTTATTTGCTGAGGGGGCGCACAGCTTCCCAGTCTTCCTTTTTGCATTAATATATCTACAGAAATTTTTACTATTCCCCTTGATCTCCCTGGCTAGATTTAACTCTCACTGAGCTTTAGATTTCCTAACAATTTTCTTTTCAGTATGAAACTTCTTACTAATGCCTGAGGACTGAAAACTATTACGTATGTACTAATAGTTTTCCACAGCAACAGTATTTGGTAAACTGTTAGGATGTCTTTGACACTAGCACTTTTACTTGTGTGCAAGATAGTGATGGTGCATATGAATATAACATGTGGAATAAACAAGAAGAATTACTGAGCTGTGCAAGTGCCCACAGGGCTATGAACTTAATGGCATCATGCAGACATAGTGGGATGGCTCTTATGGCTGGAGTGTTGGAATGGAAGGATAAAGAGTCTTTAGAAATAACAGACAGGATTCACAAAAAGGGTGTCACTGTTTGTGTCAGTGACCAGACGAAGTGCATGGAGATCTGCCTGTAGACAGATGAGGAGCAGTTGGAAAGCTTATGGGTCAGCGTTAAAGGGATAATAGGGGCATGTGGCACTATAGTTGGGGTCTGCTACAAGCCACCTGACCAAAGAAGTAGAGTGGATGAGACCCTCTATAGAGTGCAGTAAGATGTTGCACCTGCAAGGAGGAGTAGACAGGTCAGGTGACCCTAAACTGCTCAGCAAGGTACTCCATTTCATATAAGTCATATTTGGTGTAAAGCTGAGGGATCACAAGGGTTAAGACCTCTTCTTCAATGACCAGCGTCTGAGAAGGATAATCCATTCTTCTGCCCTCAGTCCCTACCTGTGTATTCCTGAATTCAGATCCAGAACTCAGATTCTGAATCTATTTCCTGTCTGCTGCTGTGACTCCCCAGCCTACAGCATAAGTGGTGACAGTGATGTAATAGTCACCAGGGAGGCTGGATTTTATATTTGGCTTGTACATATTTTATTGTTGTTATTTTCATTAAAGTTGTTTTAGTATTGTTTTCCAATCTGTAAGTTTCTCTCACTTTTTCCCTTTTTCATCCACTTCTGGGAAGGGACAGTGGTTAACAGAGAGCATTTGTCATTTGTCTAGTTGCCAGACTAGGCCTAATACTTGACACAGTCATATCTGAGAAGTTGTGACAGTCTTATGAAGTTTCCACTGACAGGAAAAAAGGAAATATAACCCATAATTTTTAAAAATGGAAAAAAAAGAAAAACTCAGGAAAACACAGGTCAGTCAGTCACACCTTTGTGCATGGGGCAGAGCCTCTGGAAATTATGCTAAGGCACACAGAAAATAAGGAGTTGATTATGATAGCCAACATGGTTTCAGTGGGGCCAAATTGTGCCTGACAAAAGTGGTGGCTTTTAACAATGAGGTTGTAGCATTGGTGGGTAAGGGGAAGAGCAAGTGATAGCAAATACCTGGGCCAGTGCAAAGCACTTGACACTATCCCACAAGACATCCTTACCTTTAAATTAGTGAGATGTGGATTTCTGAGACGGACCACCCAGTGAATAAGGAATTGGCTGGATAGTCATACTCAAAGAGTTGAAGTCAACAGATGAGGAGGAGAAGAGTGACAAGTGGCCCTCCTCAGGAGTTAGTAGTAGGACTAGCACTGCTTACCATCTTTATTGGTGTCATGGACAGGGGGATCAAGTCCCCTCTCAACAAATTATAGAATCACAGAATGTTTGGAGTTTGAGGGGACCTCAAAAGATCATCTAGTCCAACCCCCATGCCACAGCAAGATTCCCTACACCAGGTCACACAGAAGCACATCCAGACGGGTCTTGAATACCTCCACAGAAGGAGACTCGACAACCTCTCTGTGCAGTCTGCTCCAGTGCTCTGGCACCCTCATTGGGAAAAAATTTCTGCATCTGTTCACATGGAATCTCCTATGCTTCAGCTTACAGCCATTGCCCCTTGTCCTGTCACAGGGCTTCACCGAGAAGAGCCTGACCCCATCCTACTGACACACATCCTTCACATACTTAAAAGCATAGATGAGGTCACCCCTTCAGTCTCTTCTTCTCCAAGCTCAAGAGACCCAGCTCCCTCAGCCTTTCCTCATAAGGAAGATGTTCCAGCCCCTTCATCATTCTAGAGCTTTGTGCTGGACTCTTTTAAGCAGTTCCCTATCCTTCTTAAACTTAGGGGCCCAGAACTGGACACAAGATTCCAAATCCAGCTTCATCAGGATAAAGAGGAAGAAGAACCTCTCTTCACCTGCTAACCACATCCCTTTCTAATCCACCCCACAATCCCATTGGCCCTCCTGGCCACAAGAGCACACTGCTGGCTTATGGTCATTCTTCCATCTATCAGGATCTGCAGGTCCCTTTCCCCTTCACTGCTCTCCAGCAGCTCAGTCCCCAATCTATACTCATACATGGGGTTGGTCTTTCCCAGGTGCAAAACTCAACACTTGCCCTTGTTGAATTTCGTTCAATTTCTCCCTGCCCAACTCTCCAGCCTGTCTATGTCTCTTTGAATGGCAGCACAACCGTCCGGTGTGTCAGCCACTCCACCCAGTTTAGTGTCATCAGCAAGCTTGCTGACAGCGCACTCTGTTCCCTCATCCAGTTCATTAGTGAATAGATTGGAAAGTACTGGTCCTACCAATAATGCTAAACTCTGTGGTGTGGTCAATGCACTGGAGGGAAGGGATGTCATCCAGAGGGACCCTGACAAGCTTGGGAAGTAGACCTATGAAAGTTCAGTGTGAAGTTCATGAAGTTCAACAAGGCCAAGTATAAGGACTTGCACCTGGATTGGAGCAATCCTGAACACAAATACAGACTGGGCGATCAGTCAATTGAGAGCAGTCCTTAGGAGAAGGGCTTGAGAATAACAGTTGATGAGAAGATTAACATGATGTTATGGTTTGGGTTAGAACAGTATTCCATTAACATACATAATATCATATCAGCTTTTCCCCTCCACAGCTTGCCTGGACTGTCCCTTTAAGAAACCTGAGATTCCTGAATCAAGGACCCTGCAACCCCCCCCCCCC
>VWZX01005103.1:600000-769084 GCA_013399015.1 Galbula dea | reverse complement strand
TTAAGGGATGGCTAAGTCAAACAGGTAAGATACACAGCTAGTCTCAAATGCAGGGAAAGCTCTCTTCAGTTTCAACTCCCATGCAAGCAAATTTCACAGAGCCCAGGGCCAACTCTGCATTCACAAGAAACCCCTTGCTGGCTGCATTTCTTCTTTTTTTCCTGGGGAAAAGCAACTGCTGCTGGAAGTTGTGGTCACTGAGCAGAAATTTCTACCTTGGGACCTCTGCAGAGGCTTTCTGAATGGCAAAGCAGGGACTACAGCATGGATTCTCTGTAAAATGCAGGAGCATCACTTACAAACATTGGTTGTGGGTAGTAGAAATGCTAATTGCAAGCAGCCCAGGGTGCAAGAAGACCAGGTTTTGTGTGGCAGAGCAGATATTTGCAGGGCTGCCTGGAGTCGTGCTTCCTGAGCAAGGCTTCATCACTGCCAGCACGTAACGATCTCTCCTCGGTGTCATATGCAGGCAGTGGGAAGGTGTCAGAGTGTGTTCAGTGCTTTATTAAGACATGCAGCATCACAGGGGCCCTCCTGAAGGGAGGAGGAGACGGGGAAAGCTCCAGACTGCTCGTCACTCTCGTAGCCAAAAGTGTGGGCTCCGGAGAGTCAGATACGTGCAAACTCTCTCCGTCTGTCGTCGAGCAGCGAACCCGCACAGGTTCACAGCTGCTGTGTTGTCAAGTGTAAAGCCAATTGCCCATGGGAAGATTTCCATCCTGGGAAACCTGTGTCCCCTTAGCTGCCCCTTGTGCTGTCACTTTGGGGATGGAGTGATGCAGCTTCTCCTCCCTTCTGTGCTGTGACCTTCAGGTACTCCTTAAGTACTGGAGGCACAGTAATTGGCAAGAATGAGGTGCTCAGCTCAGGAGTGAGCCAGTTACCCTGGGGTTCATAACCAGGACTTTGAGTGATCTCTGCTAACATTTTGATTTGGACTTCTGTGGGCTTTTTAAAGTGTTTATCAGAATGTTCTGCATGTATGCTGTGATGTGGCTTGGAATTAAAATGGTGCATAATGGCAAAGATTTCTGTTGTATTTAGGTTTTGCAAAGCTCCCAAATGCAGAGAGGAGGACAGACTGCCTTTGCTGTGTTGGTACTAATTGCAGTCCCCTGACAGGAATGCAAATGCAGTTCCCTAGCACGTTATCTCAGCATGTGTGGGATTTACATATATAACTCCTATTAATGCTAATGGAAGCTAGGCACAGAATTCTTTTTGCACAGGGCTGACACTATATTTTTATCTGAACCTGATGCAACTGGAACCAGCCATCTTGCATGTCGTGGTGCTCCTGAAGCTAGAAGCACCCTGAAAGGGTATCATAGCTGTTATCTTCATCTATAATTAGGAGAAGTTTGCTTTCACTGGTTAGCAAAATCCCTCAACCTTCTATTAGTAACAGCTAAAAGTTTTCTGTCTCTTCTTGCTTCTAAAGCTTTTTCTTCTTCCTCTTTTTTTTTTGACTTTGTGTGTGGATGGTAAATGGCAATAGGTATGGCACTAGGGACGTGGTTTGGTGGTGGACTTGGTAATATTAGATTTATGGTTGGACTTGATGATCTTAGAAGTCTTTTCCAACCTAAATGACTGTATGGTTCTAGGATGACTCCCTGCTGTGGCTACACTCAGCTTGTCACCTCAGAATTGAATTACAGTAATGCCTACATTCAGGGCAGAGGTGTGGGGTTTACTGTAAGCTGATAGGAATTGTCAGAAATCTATTGAGTTGGGAATTTACATCATCTGCAGCTGCCCTAGCCCTACCTCTCCTTCATTTTTGCATGTTTATGTTTGTTCTGTGCAAGTGAACAAACACCCCTCATGTTGGGCCAAGTTGAAAACAGGTATTTTTAGACAGAACTGTATTTAGACTGTAGACAAGACCCTTAAGTCCTCCTCCTCCTCTCTGCTGTCCTGTGGTAGTTATCATTAGGCAAGACTGTTGAAGGACTACCCCATGACTTGCAAAGAAGTTAAGGGAAACATGATAGGATGCCCACAGTGGGAAAAATCTTCTTTAGAAGCTGTTGGTTTTGAAGGCTCATTAGAGATAGGAGTTTGAGGCTACTCTAGCTGTTGTCACTGTTTTCACAGGATTTGAATCTTAAGATTTTTTTCCTTATGTTTTGGCTAGGGTGGATTTTTTATCATTCAACTGGATAGTTATCCTATTGTTGTGCAGAAGCTAGAAGGCTGCTCTGACGAGCACAGCTTCTATGCTGAAGTAAATGCCAAAACCACAGAGACAGTCAGAGATAACAGAAGACTAAGGTTTTGATGGCTCATTTCTTATATTAGGCAAAAGACTTCAGTGTCAGTCTATCATGGAGAATTGCACAGTGCTGCTGTAGTGTAAATCCTTTCCAGTGGAGGAATAAAAGTTTTGCATTTGTATATCACTGACTGCAAGAGAAATGTTTCTGTTCCTTTCAACCTGAGAAATTTAAAGTTTTGGAGAGTGTGTGGAAAATGTAAATGTTATTCAGAGATTTAGTAGCCAGAAGTGGTACATAAACTTGCATTGCTGCACAGAAATAACATTTTGTAAACATAAATCTTGACTATAAAAAACTGAGAGAGAGTGAAAGCAAACTTTACATTGGTAAATATTTGTTATCAGAAAAAAAATAATCTGAGTAGGCAGGACTGGCAGTGTAGACTTGTAAAAACAGTCACAGTGGCTCTTTACATTTGGAAGAACTGAAAAGACCTATTGCTTATTTAATGAGTGATTTCCAGAGGGGCTTCATTAAGTTAGTTTCTCTATAGAACAGTGACAGTATCAGAGTATCCTTCCAAACAAGCATCCAAACTGCATGCTTTTAGAAATAAAATCTATAATTCAGATTTGAATCCCAGATGGAGGTGAGAACCTTTTGCTTTTGTACATTCTGTGAAATCTATGCTTGTAACTTCAAAGTACCATTAAAAAATGGAAGGAACCCAATCACAGTGATTCAAACCCCAGGACCTAATTAAGATACTATACCTGGCTGACTCATCTTTGTGCTGGCTGTCCAAACTTGACCTTGAAGTGAGATGGGGGCACAGTCCAGTGGGAAGATGGACATTAGCCAGCAAGAACAAGGCAAGGAGTGAACTGAAGAGTGGTTCATGAAAATGGTTCTTGACTCTTTTGAGGGAAGACCTATAATTTCCATAGAACCTAGACCCTGCACTCCCCAGAGCATTCAGTAGGCTAATTTAACATCATAGGCTGCTTTATAAGGAAAATACTTTCTTTCCTTCTAAAGAATTCCCTTAAGGTTTAAACAAGAATGTTATTCACACTGGATTTTATAACAAACTTTTCATATATGTCTGCTTATTCTGGTCTAGTTAGTGAAAGCAGAAATGTTGTCAGATTTCATGTTTAAACAAAAGACAAAAAAAAAACAGAAAAGTTTTCCCAAAGTGAGTTTCCCTTTGTCTGGACATTTCTACCCCTGTCATTCTTTCAGAAATGGAACTTTAGACTTCCTAGTGTTCAGGTCTGGATGTCACTGTGTCCTCAGAAGTAGAATCTAGAGCATGCACAGTTCCATGTAGGAAGGAACTAAGCAGATGAATAAAACATATTGTCATTTGGTTTAGAAAAAAAAAAACACAAACCCAAACCAACACAACAAAACAAAACAAAAAAACCCCAACAACAGAAAAGTGCTAACTGCAGCAATTTAGCAGTTGTAATTTGCTTGTCCTCCTTCACTTCTCATTGGTTTCAATTGCCAATAACTATAATTAACAAAGCCAATCAGGCTGATTGTCGTTAAGGAGTTGAGGTCAGATCTGTTGTTTTATTAATTTCCCAGCCTGCAAACTCTTATTTTAAACCAGTTCCCTACATTTATTGGCACATGAGCAGCCTTCCCCAAAGTAACAATTTTCACTATTTGTGAACATCTGTGAGATGTTCAGAAGATGAAAGATCTTCTGATGCTTCTCACAGATGTCTTCCCACATACAATATTGCCAAAAGATTGCTTGCCTGCAGTAGCCTGTTCTGTATTCCACATTTATACAGTTTACAAGTCGTGCAATGGAGAGGAGAGGTATCATTCCTGGAGTAGGAAGGGAGAGGAAAAATGAGATGAGCCTTAAGAAAACCTCTCTCTGTTTGGCACTATGATCAAAACTGCTGTGAGGTGGTGATAATATTGCTTAGGAAGCAGTCTGGAATCAGAAATGCTATTAATATTTTTCTGAACAAATTCAGTTTCTTATAAAACCACAGAAAAAAGAAAGAGAGGCAAGATTTTCCCCCATCAATTTAATGCTTTCTAGAGGATGCCTTTTTTTTTTTTTTCCAGTCACTTTTTCATGCATCCAAGGGTAGAACTTCCTCAATTCCCTTCTATTTCATATCCTAGGATATTATGGGCTTAGAAGGTTGGGGAGTTTGCTTCTAGATACTTTAATATTTCTCTTTCTTCACTTGGCAATTTCAGATCTGCTTTTCTGTTCTGTATACCAATGCTATATATGTATCCCCATACTCTTAATAACCTCACTTGCTCTGATACACACATCTTTTGGATACTAAGAAACTGCTCCATATGTCCCACCCCTCTAGCAGATGTCTCAAATGTTCCATTTCACTAAATTTAGTCTGGGTTTTATGTGTGGTCGGCTGAGAGTTAATGTCGTGATGGGGTAACCTCGGCTGGAGGCCAGGTGCCCCCCAAGCCACTCTATCCCTCCTCTCCTCAGCAGGGCAGGTGGGGGGAGAAAATAAGATGAAAAAGTCAGGAGTTGAGATGAAGGTAAATTAATAAAAAATCCCCAAAGTCTGTGCACAGAAGCAAAGGAAAAAAAACCAGCAAACAAACTTACACTCTGCTTCCCTTCAGGAGATGATGCCCAGCCACGTTCTGGGAAGCAGAGGCTCAGCATGCTTACTGGTTGCTTTGGAGGAAAAATGCCTCCCCTCACCACCTTCCTTTCTCTTACCTTTTATTGCAGAGCAAGATGTTATATGGTATGGAATATCCCTTTGGTAAGTTGATTCAAAGGAAACATCCTTGTTCTCCGTTCTTTTGGTGGAAGTAGAATGAAGTGATTTCATTCCCCTCTCCAATTGCTGGGTTAAGCAATCCACTGAGGTTTCAGATCTTGTTTCTGTACTGATGTGTGCTTGATTTCAAGGCCATCTAAAACACCTTCTTTCTGCAGTGTGCTTTTCCCAGACATCAGACTGAGCAAAAAGTATTTTAAGGGAAAGGATAATTTCCAAGTAACATTCTGTGGTTTGAGGAATTATGGACTTTATGATCTCTACAGAGCTGTTCCATATAGTTGGTGATGTACCTATCAAGAATTTCTCCTATGGGACAATGCCAACTTCTGGGGGTCTTATCTGTGTGAAGATGCCTTGTATTTGTATATCTCCTGAAAAACAGTTTAAATATGTTTGTCAGACTTTAATTTCAACCAAGGTGAGTAATTGAAACCTGTTTTGTGCAGAACAATTGCATACTGCATCATTTTGCCACATCCTGTAACTGAATTATACAGACTTATTTGCTTTGCAGTCATAATGCAAACAAGCCTTACACTGGTGAGTTGGTAATACAGGGACTCTCATGGCTTTGCTCCTTTGTACAGCTTCAGTTTCCTGCTTATGTGAGGGAAACAATAATTTTAGAGAGTAATTTTTACTGTTACTTCAGAAACATGGGGCAGCATTGCTGGTGGGTCCCAGCCACGTTGCCTTTCCCATCCCAGTTGTTCAAGCAGGAGGTGCTGAAGAGATGGGAGGAATTTTCCCAGACACCAAGAGGTCCTGACAGGTTGAAGGCTGTTGGAGTAGAATAAGCACTTTTCTCTGCATCTGACACCATGCAAGTCATCTTTGCAGAGCTATTTTAGACAGCACACATTCTTCCCAGTCATTCAGTTATTATGGAAGTTTGCAGATATCCATTACTTTCCAGTGAGAAACTGAAAGAAATGGAAATATAATTGCCTTTGTCAAATACACATTCAACACAACAACTGTTAAGCTCATATTGATGCTTGAGGACTTGGAGTGGTATGGCCTTGTGTTTTTTATGTGGTACTCAATCTTTGTAAGATTACATGTCACCAGCAGTATATAGGCAGGAGTTTGTGAGCTGTGGTAATGACTGTCATGAAATGCAGGCCAATAAAAGGGACAAAGGAAATGTCAGAATGGGAATGAAGAGATTCCTTGTGGTAGGAATGAGTATTTTCTTTATCCTTCATAAAAATCCAAGCTAAAATGAGAAGGTTTCCCTATTACCTGCTTATTTTTTACTATGCTCAGACTGGTTAACAAAGGCTTCTTTTTGCCTCACTTATCACCAGCAGCCTGGGTTCTGCAGCTAAGTCTCCTTTCAACTTCAGGATTGAAGCAGGGAAACAGTATTTTCTTTTCCTTTTGATTTGTTTGTTTTTAGTTTTGGTTTTGTTTTGGGGTATTTTGTTTTGGTTTTTGTTTGTTTCTGGTTTTTGTTTGTTTCTGGTTTTAGGATTTTTTTCCTAGAGCTAAAAAATTATCAATGCTGCTGATAAGGGACAAAGATATTTGCCCTTGTCTCATCCTTCTTCCTCTTTGCAGGCCTCTGATATTTTACCCATGTGAACAACAGTGACCAGATTCAGTAACACCATCTGCAAGCATGGCCCCAAAGCCACCACTTGAAAATACATAGCTGGCACTTTTTGCTTTAGGTTTTGAGCCATGTGAGGTGGGAGGAAGACATGTTGCAAAAGGGCAATATTCAACAGGTAAAGTGAGAATGTCAAGCTTTTGGTAGGTTTGGAGAAAATCTGCTTGAAACTCTCAGATATAATTATAATTTTCTTTTTTGTTTTGTAGAACCCTAGAAAAGTTCTAGTGGAGTGCACACAATTTTAGGGACTTGTTTTACAATGTAATTATGGAGTATACATATCATAGTGGGTTTTTTTGTTGTTGTTATCCTTTACAGTGAAGCAGTCCACAGACCTGCAGTGAGCTGTAGGCTTCAAGTTGAAAGACATGGAACTAGACTTTGTGTGTTTCAAAAAAGAATTGTTCTTCCTTCTTTTACTAAGCTAAATATTTTGGGGGGGCATTTTTTTGTTTTGTTTTTTGAAAGTTGGTGTAAATACATCTTTGTAACCTTAACTGTAAGCTGAAGGTGTTGTTAAGTCATATTCTGGTTGTGGCAGAACTCTCAGTGACTTATTGGAAGTGTCGCCTGGAGGACTTGAGGAGGGCAGGCAGGGGCTTAAAAGTGCACTTGGTGTAAATCAGCCTTTGCCCATTGTGAACCAGCTTATTGGGAAGCTGCTCTTCTTCCTGCTGCCTGCTTGCATTTTAAGCATGTGTGTTTACTTGGAAGGCATCCTCTTTGTGTTATCAGGTTGTCTCTTAGGCAGTTCTGGTTCTTGACTATTGGAGGAATTTCTTGCTTGGGAAGAAAACTTGAGTAGATTAGCTGTGAATAACATAAAACTTAGTTCTCTCTCCAGCAGGCTGCTGTAAGCTGCCTGTAAACAGAGGGATGCTTAGACTTCTAAATTCACATCTTGCCAAGGGGACAATATATGACAATAATGAAACATCCAAATCAAAGATATTTTTCAGAACCTCCATGCCCTACAACTGCATGTAATTCTGGAAAGACACAATCCAGTCAGTGAAGTGAATTAAGGCTCAAAGCAGGTAGCTCTATGTTGTAGGAGACCCCCAGGATTCAGACTTGCTATGTGTGGCATTCTCAGCCACTTCACCATTCTGACCACTCCTGGATCTTGCAGAGAGATCAGGAGAATCCTGTAGATGAACTGATCTAAAAATATCAAATTGAAAAGTCTGTGATGCAGGAGAATGAAACTCAAATGATGTGATGGAAGAGTTGCTTAGATACTACAGTGATGACAGTAGCACAGGGCCTTATATAGAAGCAGAAATGAAATAGAAATAGAAATGGTTTTCCTGCAGTCCTTTTGCTACACAGAATTCCTACCAGTGTGAACATGAATTTTGCATACCAGTCAGTACTGAAATAGATTTCAAAACTATATGAGAGAAAATGAAAGAGAAATGAGGGTTGGCTTGTGTAAAACTGCCAAAGTTGGAGGGATCTCAGAAGATGCCTGGCAGTTCATAGATTTGATTGGATGTGGCTGAACAGATAAGGTCAGTTACATTTCAGAACAAGGTGATTTGGTTTGATTTCCAGGCCTTTCTTTATCCATTGTAAAAAACAAATGTGGGAAGGTGATTGACCATCTTTAGCATTTTCTGCTCTTCCTGGTTGTTTCTTAGAGTCATCTCCTAACTGGTACATCTGGTCTTAGAGAAACAGCCCAAGTAGCAGCCAGACCCTCAGTTTCCTTAGGTGAATGGCTGAAGGGGCTGTGGCATTACAAAATACATTTTCACTTGATAGCCTTGCTACATTTTTCACTTCTCAGTTTCATGCAGCTGCTCCTTGCTATGTGTTTCTGAGCCACTGGGAAACAACTCCTCGCTGTGCTCAGTGCTTATTTACTTTAAATAAAGGCTTTGCAGACCTAGATAGAGACAGGGAACTGAAAAGCAACATTCATGTCCTTGAATCCATTCTTTTGTTAGCAGACTTTCTCTTGGCTTCATTATTATCATTATTATTGCAGCAGTTGCCATTGTTAGAATTCTTCCTTGGTGCCTCAGTCCTGGGTGATGGACCACCTGGTACCAAGCACAGAAGAAAGCAGTCACCCTGCCTCAGGTGGCAGACAGCCTGGGGTAGTTCTTGTCTTTATCATTCTCATATATCTTACATTGATATGTCTGGAAATCTGACATGCAAGCATTTCTTAAAGCAAAAATATTGTCCTATTAGTCATTCTTAACATGTACCAAATAAATACTTTTGCCTCTCTTCCTTTTTTTCCCCCCCCTTGTCTTTAGGAACTGCTGTTCTTTGTGTTTCACAGCTGTTAGGTGGCATGTGTCCCACTGCACATGACTTGAGGTCCATCTCTTTCCATCTCCCTTGGTTAGCTATGCCCCTGCAAAGGAGGTATAAAATGTTTAAAGACTGAGAGACCTGTTTAGCCTGGAGAAGAGCAGACTCAGAGGGGATCTTAGCAATATTTAAATGCTTAGCAATATCCAAAGGGCAACTGGCAAGGGGATGGGGCCAGACTCTTTTCAGTGGTGTCTACTGATAGGTCAAGGGGCAATGGACACAACCTGGAACCCAAGAAGTTCTACCTAAATATAAGGAAAAACTTCTTTAGTATAAGGGTGCCAGAGCACTGGACCAGGCTACCCAGCAAAGTTGTGGAGTCTCCTTCTCTGGAGAGATTCAAAATCCACCTGGGTGTGTCCCTGGGCAACCTGATCTGGGTGAACTTGCTCTAGCAGAGGTGTTGGGACTAGATGATCCCCAGCCATCTCTTCCAACCCCAACCACTCTGTGATTCTGTTATTATTCTAACTTTTGCTGATACATTAAAAGCCTGAAGGTTGTGAAAGGTGTCAGATAGCAAAAAAATCAAGGAGAACCATAACAGGTACCATTTAGATCTTTTCCTTGGTAACTGGAATCATAGTGATTGTTAATGTGATCTCTGCCATGATCTTTATGATTCTTCACTGGCAGGTGGACAGCATCCAATAGGATTTGTGTTTTATTTGATCAGAGTATGATATTACTGATGACAAATATGACCTGAGGTGAACCATTGAAGTTTCTCTGTAGTCTAATATTTGTGTTGCCAGGAAAGTAAACAGCAACAAGCTTCTGGAGATTGGAAAGAAGTGATTTACAAAGCAGTTACAGTGACTGTGTATGGAAAGGGAATGATTCAGAGCAATTTATGTAAATTCACTTAAAGGTATGCTTTTGTTTAATTCCTTTTTTCCATTTCAGGGCTGTTGTAAAACCTATCTGGAAACAATATCCTACCTGGAAACCATCTGCAGTTTCTAAGCATTTAGCAATCTTGGATGGATTTCTTTTCCATGGCTTTGTTCAGTGTCCCCTTGTACCTGTGTAAGCTTCTGTCACATAAAGCATTCTACAGCAAGGAGATCCACAATGCAACCTCATCTTTTGTCCAGCTTGAGCCTGCTTCCTGCTGGCTTCATTTTTTCCCACCTTAATTCTCAAAAAGGCAGTTAGCTGTCAATGCACACTATCCTCTTCCTGAAAGAGAAAGTCTTTTAGACCTTTGACATATTCCCTGGTTATTTTCCCTTGGACTGAAAAGTGCAGGGTTACTTAAATATTCTTTATCCTGAAACCATACCATACCTCTGACCATCCTTGATGACCTTCTCTAACCTTCCTCCACTATATAACTACCTTGTTTATGAAGATGCTTTCTGGTTGTGTGAATAAACATTGTTTGATAAAAATAACAAAAATCCTGAGCTGATGACATATTGAAAAATGGACTGTGGACTGATGACAATGTTTAATAGATTTTATGATTAAGATTTTCTCTTGAGTATAGTAGATTCTCTGAAAAGAGGCCAAATATTGAGCACTGCAAGGCAGAGAATGCTTCTCAGGAAAGAGAGCTGGGGAAAAAAAGTGGCAACAAAATAGATTGGAGATAGTAACTCATCCTCTCAGTGAATTCCTGTTCTCTTCAGAGCCTCTGTTGCTGCAGATGTTCTAACTGCACCATCTGCACATCCTTTAAAAAAGCATTATCACACTTTTCAGAGATACCTCATATGGCTGCTGTTTAGTGAAAAGAATCATGTACATCTTTGCAAATAAAACATCACAGTCCATGATGAGGTAGGCTTAATTCTATAAAAATATCCTTAGTAACACCATCATCAGCTATGTCATTTTATATCAACTGGTGGACAAATTTGGTTTTGAAACATTAAGAAGAAAATGCATAGAGAAGGAAAAGTCAGACAATAACAATTCTGCAGTTCCCAAAACTAGCTTCCACTTTCAAGGTCAGTTTTTGATCCCATGCAATCAAAGGCAGCCTATTGTGGGGAGTCTGGGTTTAGGTGTGGAATGCTGATCTTAAAAATAGACCCAAACCAGTTGTTAATACTCAGGCAAATGTTTCTACTGCAAGTATGGTAAAGATGAAGCCCTGCCATCAGCTCTGGGATTGACTTTTGAACTCTTGCTTTCATGTTGTAATTAGGTTGCAGCATAACTGAAGGAGAAAGCAAGGGATCTGGAGTATTCTTTTCCATAGTGGTGCAAAGGTGTACTATTATACAACCATTTTATAGTTTAATAATGTTTGCCAAGAACCTCCAGTCTTATTTGGGTTGGTGTCTTGAGAGTTTGAAATTTCCATGGTCTACTGGCAAATCCAGCAAAAATGTAATAGATACATAAGCAGAGCAGCTCAGAAAGAGCTGAACTGATCCATACTGGTGAGAGGGGAGGTCCTTAGGGTAGGTCAAGGAGGTGGTTTTGTTCTTTGTTGACTTATTATTTATAAAATGTGGTTAATTCTGGGTTGTTTTTGTTCTCTTATAACTCCTTGAAGCTACCTACAAAAGAGGAAAAAAATTTGCTAGAAAACCTGATGCAAAACCTGTAGCATAAAACACAGAAGAGTGCCTTGGTGCTCAAGAGACAGGGTAAAGAGAGAGGCTATTCTGCTGTTGAAACCACAGTCAGAAACCCCAAGCAGTGAGGAAATTCCTGCAGTTAAGATTACCCTGTCCAAGCAGCCCTCACACAACCTCTGTTATCATTCTCTCACCCTAAGTTTCAACTTGAATGAACAGCTCTTTGTGTAAAACACATAGGGAGTGCAAAACCAGCATCTAAGCACCACCTGTAGCCACCTTCCCTGACTTGATATCCCATAATCAGAGTAATAGACTTATTAGTTTGGTAACAGGGTGGACTGCCATGACAGATAGAGAACATCCAGAAATAAGTAGTTTAACTTCAGTATTATCAAAGAGATAAAGAAGATGTTATCATCTGCTTGAACACTTCTGGCAACAAGTATTCACCATCCAGGATATATAGCTGTACTTGATAGAAATCCTTTTATCTGCAGTGCCTGGGAAATGTAAAGAAAGTTTTCACTGTTACTTTCTGGTGGTGGGTTCATTAAGAGAACCAACAACACTTTTTCCTTTTCAACAGATGTAAGTACAATATTTTTATCTCTTTGCTTGCTGACTGCAGTGCCAGCCTTATCTTTGCTGATCACCCCAAGATACAAAATTATTCTTAGTCTCAGACTGTAGACATGTGCCCAGCTCCTGTTTAAGCTCTTGAGGTGAGATTCTGCTGCATTGCTAAGGGGGGAAGAAGAGAAGAGCTAGAAGAAGGGACAAAGGTCACATAAAAGTATCTTCATGATCTCAGGAGTCTACAAGAGCTTTTGGCCAAAGCAGATTAGGCAGCCTCCATAGCCCACCTCTGTAAATTGTGATCTGTACAGAAATCCCAGCACTCTGGGAGCTTGTAGGTTTGCTCTCATTCAGACATCCTCCTACACCACATCTTGGAGGGCTATCAAGCTCAGGTCCTCCTCACCCAGGAGACCTTTCACCTGCCTTTGCTGTACATAGAAATTTGGGTATCTCCTCCCACTCCTCCAGCTGCTGGGTCCAGGATACAGGGGCCAGAATGAAGGTGAAAATCTCATCATGCTTAAATTTATGCTTGTACTTACATTCTTCCTGGACTAAGATGTCCTCATACACGTGTTTAAGTGATTTCCTGAATCAGGGACAAAATGACTGTGTCATCCCTTGCTTCCATTTGCTTTGCATTGTCTAATAGTGCAGCTTAAACTTGGAGATTTGAGTTCAGTTTGATACTTTTAAACATTTCCACACTAGTCTTTCATCTTCCTTTTCTTTTTATTCTTAAAGAAAAATCTTTTTGGGATGCATATCTTGTCTGTGTATGATCCACCATCTGTCTCAGGAAATTTAGGATGCATTTATATAGTTATTTAAGTCTTGATGTATGTGCCATTTCATTTATGTATGGTCTAATAGCATATAACATAGAAATTATTTTCTTTCCCCCTGACAGCTTTACTGGCTCTTTTTGGAAATGAAATTTTTATGGTGAGTTGCAGAGATTTTCATTATTTTTTTATAACTTCATTTAGTCCAACACACTTAACAAAATAATAAGTACTCATGTTTTTTCTTTCTTTGCTGCTCTGCATGCAGGAAAGAGATTGCCACAGAAATAACCTGATGCTCTATAAAACAAAATAAAGAAGTGCTAGTTGAAAACAAAGTCAGTGCTCCATGATTGGTGGCAAGATTTCAGCACTCTGCAGCTATTACAGGGAGAAAATAAGTAAATAATTTGATTTATGGCTTTATGAATCAGAAAGCTACAGCTAAATGGTAAGTCAAACGTACAGCATTTTATATGGGGTTTGGAAATCAAGCTCTGCAGTTTCCAGTTGTTTATCTGTGAAGTGTAGAGATGGATTTTTCAGGAGCTGAGCAGGAGTAGAAGCTGAGCTTCTACTTCATTATGAGAATCTTGTTATATTTGGCCTCTGTTATTCACTGATGATTTACTAAGTTTTTTTACTTAGCTGTATAGAAAAACTTTGGACATAGAACTGGGTCAGAGTGCTCAGACTGGAAAATTAATTATGGTGAACTTGAACAGGAAATTGGGTTTGTGGGCTGTGAAAAGATAACTGGAGGAAAAGCTTGTATGTCTGAAGCAATTAAACCCCAAATCCAGCATGGCTGGCTATGGATAATTGGTTATTTAAAATTACTTAACCTACATGTGTTGTGCACTCTATCTTCATGTTCTCATAATGAGAAAGTCACTGGGCAAAATGGGAAGACTTGAGCTGATTAAATCTTCATTTTGGACTATAAGCCCTTTCCCAAAGAAAAGGTTTTGTAGCATATGTCTTCTAACACATTGTCCTGAACCTCATTGAGGGTATCACATGTGATCCCTACATCAAAATTAAACCCTAGTATGAAGTTGTCATGCAGTTGAAGCAGTTACTATTTTGGGATAACATTATGTATTATGTATTACACTTAGACTCATGACAAATTGTTAATTAAGATCCCTAGATGTTTGCAATGATCCAATTTTCTGCTCCTTATAACTGCCTAATTTTAGTCTTTAAGGCAGAAATTTTCCATGATGAATATGTGATCCTCAGGCTACTGTCTTTCTTTTTGGGTATGCAGAAAGTGCAGGCAAATGGTTTATTTTTTCTGAGGACCTACTCAGTGGAAATATTAGGCTGCTAATTCCATCCTGACTACTTCTCTTGCATTCCTAGTTTCTGCTCCCATCCCAGTTTCCCCACTCCCAGCCTACTCTCCTATCAGCAGCTCTTCCTTAGCGTGGCAAGAGAAAGACTGAACAGGAAACAAATGACACTGTGACTTAGAGATGCTGGAGGAGAAGTAGGGAAGAGCAAGAAGATTAAGATAGGTTGGGGGAAGTGTTTTGAGAGGGGCTGGTGAGAGCAGACTGGGAGTGGGAAACTGGGAAGGGAGCAGAGACTGGGAGTGCTAGAGAAAGTGGTAATGGAAGGGAGGCTGGGAATTAAAAAGAGATCAAGCAGCATCCTGAGATTAGTGGGATGAAGAGGCTGTGCTTAGAAACTTCATGGGACTGAGGAGAAGGAGAGAAATGTTTGTGAGCAAGATCTTTACTGAAGGGATGAACAAGACCCAGGTGTAACACACTCATACAGAGCAGAAGAGCTGAGGAACAGAGGATTCCCCACACACACTGGTTAAACAAACCTGAGGAATCCAAGCAGATTAGCAAGAAGGAATATTAAAGGCAAAACAGAGGCTGAAAGACTTCTCTTCTGCCCTGTTGAGTTTGGCTATAGACTAATGTGGGGCTAGGACTTCATGCAAACAACTGAAAAAGGAGAAGGCCACTGAGGAATTTAATGAGGCAGGATGCTGAGGGACAAACCTTATAAATTGGTAGGTTAGTGTGAGTATTTACTTCACTGTAAATAGTCCTGAAAAGACAATCAGTTTTTTAACCTGTTTTTCACCTTTAAAGCCTGCAGACTTTTATCTTTGCTGATAAATGGGTAAAGGTAAATTCTATGTGTCATAAAAAGTTCATCAGGTGAATAATGTAGTGCTTTCAAAATGTCATCTGTCTCCCTGGTTCAAGGGATATTCACAGCAGGTTCTCAGGCAGGAGAAATCAAAATACCAGCTCCCTTTGAATAGTGTAGAAGCAAGTAATGTATAATTGAATCTCTTATTTTTATTGCTGAAGCACTGATTTTATCCAGGCTGCCCACATGCTGCACTTACTAATCTCAAGGGAAGACATTTGTGATTTTCTAAGCTTTAAAGACCTTAAGTTCATACATTCCCAGCACACATCCAGAAGAACCCACTAGATCATCTGGTCTGATCTTCCATCTGTAAGAGGCTCTTCCCTGTCTGCCTATTACTCTTGTGCTGAGCCTGGTTACTCCACTGAAGTCTGTGTTTAAACAATACTTACCAGAAAAGGAGCCAGCCTTGCTGTGAGGCCATTGAAAGACTGGAAGTCCCACACTTCCATTTGCAATATGTTCCAATACGTTGCCTTCTGTGCTAAACAAGAAATGCTCCTTATTCCAAACCTGAACACACCTGGCTTCATCTTTCAGCCACTGGTTTTTAGTTCTGTTAAAATTAGCAGTATTTTGCTGCTTCATATATTTTTTCTTCATGGAAAAATTTTTCTTCACCAACACACATAGCAGTCAATCATTTTTCAGTCTTCTTTTATGACTAAGCATTTTAAAGGTCCTATCAAAAGCTTTTCTCTCATGTTTGGGTACTTTTTCTGACTCTTTTTGACAGCTCCTAATTTTTCAGCTTTATCTGTTCAACCAAGAACCATTTATGCCCTGTGACACTGATATCTGTGATCAGCTGCTTGCTATCCCTACATCTTAAGTCCTTTGTAGACTCACATCTTTCTAACACTCAGTTCCTTTCAGTGGATACAAACTACATTCCTTGTTCCTGAACCAACTTCTCTTATTTGGCCCTGGTAAACCACACAGGGATAAGAGTTGTTCCTATATGTTCCTGTTTAACAGTGTAGAATCCTTCTTTTCAAGTGTCACTTTGTAAATGGAAGTATAATTCACCCAATTTGCTGACTACAGAGCAGAATCCCTCTCTCATTTTCTCTTGTTCTTACTTTTTTCTCTTCCTTTCTTTGCCTCCTTCTTTCTCTCTTTTTCTCTGTCTCTCCTTACCCTTTCCCCTCCTTTCTTTTCCTTTCTTTCCTCCTTCCCCTTTCTTCCCTTCCTGCACTCCTCTGTCCCTCCTTCCTTCCTTCCCCTCTTCTCCCTTGTTCTTTTCAAACACTATTGAGCCTGGCTTTTTTAGATTAAAATGGCATAGGGAAAAGCACAATGTCCTGACACCTCAGCCTCAGTTCTGACAATTCCAGGACTGTCAAAAAAAAAAGTTTTTGAAAGCACAGAATTAACTCAGAAGTTTGGGTCAACTCCCATAAATACCAGTGAAAAGTCAGGTCATGATGACTAAAACTGCTCTGTGGCAATAAGCTCAAAGTAATAATCAAAGTCTAACTATTTACTTTGAAAACCTGAGCTCCTGGGCTGTGTTTTGGGACCTGTGTGCTGCTGACCACTGGCAGACCATGGATGTTGTTGGAGGGTGCGGGACACAGCCAGTGGAAGCCAGACAGCATCTGGTACTTCCACGGGGTCTGCAACACCTCCTGGCTGCTGTTTGCCTTGGGGACAGTGAGGAAGGTACTGGAAGGTTGTGCTGAGCCTCAGTGGCTGGGAGGGTCTCAGCTGCAGAGGGAGGAGGAGGGTAGTACCAGTGGTAGCCTATGGCTGGACACATTTTGATGTCTGTGCCATGCCAGTGCTGACTGGAGTCTGGCTGCCTGGGGATGGGCTGTAGTCCACTCAGGTGGCTTGAAAATCCCCTTGGCCTGGGGAATAAACTTCACTGGCACTAACATCCAGTTGACCCCCACATACTGCTTTTATGGCTGAGCTTTGCAGACCATGGTGACAGACTAGGTGTCCTCCTTCCTTGGGCTCTTCATCTCATGCTGGAGATGAGCCTAGAGAAGGCACAGGTTTTCTTGCACCACTTTTTTGGGTCATGGGTGTCACATCCTAACCCCAGGAGTTCCTGCTTCCAGTCCAGGGACATCACTGTCAGTATCTGTGGACTTAGTTGCCTCTGCCAGAGAAACAGCACCTTGAGATTGCAGGGAGGTAGCATGCTGCCCTGCATGCCCTGCTGATAAGGGCTGGGGACAGGTACCACCTATGTGTCACCAACTATGTGTTTGGGCTAGGTATGTCTTCTGTTAGAAACATCCCATTGCTTAGGTCATTGTATTGTGCCTCAGATGATCTCTCCCTGCAAAAGGACATGCCAAGAGCTTCAGGTAGCCAGCAGCCTTAATGACCTGGTAGCTGCAAAGGACTTCAGGGTGAGTTCATCAAGTTCCATAGTCAACTCACAGGAATTAATGTGCCATGGAAGATGGCAGCTGTGTCAAAATAGCACCAAGGAGCTGTGTGCTTTAAATTCTGGTAGAACACTTGTCAGATAGCACACACTAATCAATAAATGTCATCTAGTTACAGAATCTGCCACCAGATGTGATCTGCATCCATGAGACATTCACTTTACATCCACAAAAATCCTTGTGGGACCAGCATTCTTACATTTCTTGTGAACTACAGCTCTGAAATTCTTGGCTTTCCTCTCCCTGCTTGTCAAGACAATTAATGTTGGGCTTCTTTTTTAATTTCAGAGAGGGTCAGTGCACATATACATAGCAACAAAAATGATGGCAATAGAGTCACATGGCAGGAAATATAATGTTAACTTGATCCTGGCTGTGCTTTTCATGTTTAACAAGAGAAAATCAGGAAATAAGGAGAGTGTTGGATTTAATTTGGAATTTCCTGGCCCTTTTACTGTTTGTTGTCTTGAAGATAACACCACGTAAACATACAGGGTCTTAAAAATTTAATTTCCTTTTTCTATTTCCTAGTTCCTATTGTGCAGGCTTTCAGGCTTCTATTGTGGCTCCTCTTGAAGTAGAGACTTTTTATAATTCTGAGTGTGTTTTCTGATTCACACTGCATTTACACTCCTCTTGTTCCTTTCCACTTTCCTCCCCAGCAAAAGCTTTCCATTCCCACCCAAGGAGTGTCTAGCCTGTGGTGCTGGAGGAAAGGCACAGAAAAGAGGATTTGTTGATACTTCCAGGTCTTTTGTGTTTTCCTTTTCAATCATCATTCAGATGATTGTTGCCCAACAGGGCATGTCAGCAGACCTTATGTAGGACATGTTTGATCTCAGTGTCCAATATGCTCTGCAAGAGCAAGAAATCCTCTTTCTAGAGGCCAAAAATCACTTCATCTTGTCATTACACCTCGAGACCAATAGGCACAAGCACAGATGCTTTCCTGTGATGTGACTGAGCTCACCAGTGTCATTTCCAGCTGTTGCCACTTCAGTGGAGGAGGGACCTCTGTTAGGATTTTGGCCACAGTTGTGTCCTTGCTGCCCTTGCCATCCACAAGCTGGCAGACCCAGGGAGCTCACTTCCAATCTTGCAGTAGATTCTCTGCAAAGAAAGAACAACAACTACAGAGGGATTCTGGCAAAACCTAGTTGCCCCATCCAGAGCTCTTTGAGGGTCTAGGCTTTACACTCCCTGGTTAAATACAGAGTCCACAGAGAGAAAAGTGTCTGCTGTCTTCACAAGTTTTGTGCTGACTCCTTCAGTGATTTAGACCTGCAGAGTGTCTCCAACCATTAGATTTTTCACATGAGCCATTCTTTTTATCAATGTCAATAGGGCATCACCTATTCTTTTAGTGTGACCTGGCAAGTGGCACTCTGCAGAGAAAGAAATCAAGCCATATTTTCATAACAGGAGACCTTTTGTTAATTCTAGCCAGGCACACTGCTTCCAAGTTAAAATCTAAAGCAAATTAAAGTGAATGGCTTGGTATATGTGGAAATTATTTTCTAATAATGGGTAGGTATTCTTGTTTATTATTTATGTGCATATAATTCCTGTAGCAATTAACATCTTAATGAAATCTTTATCTAGAGCAATTTTTTAAATGAAAACACCATTGTGCATATGATTTGCTGCTCCTGGCAAGCCAAGCATAATTGGATCCAGCTAAAAAAAGTGCATATCCATTAACATATGAAGAATGTACTCTGAAAACATTCCTGTGATAACACAGGATCATCAGAAGGAGCTGAACTTACTTTTCCCAAGATCCTCCAACACAGATGAGGCTGAGATGCTGGTGCTGCTACACCACACTGAACCCACTGGTGTGATACTCAGGGGTTTGTCTGCAGAAAGCCTGTGCCCTGTGAACCTTTATTTATCTTTTCTCACCAGAGGATTTTACCCCTTGAGCAGGGATGAAACCTCTTGCAAGTTCAGATTTCAAGCACCTCAAAACTCAATGAGAAATTAAAGCCTTGTTTGGTTTGGGGATTTTGCCATATTATTTCCAGTGGTGACAGCCTTTGTCAGCATTGTCCCCAAGTGCACACAGGCAAAGCTGCTATTTGCACTGGAGGAGATTAGCTGGATCCCAAACAGGAGAAAATTACACAAATGTAAATTGCAGCTTGCTGTGCCTAGCTGCCTTATGTCCCTGCCCATAGCAGGGGAGTTGGATTAGGTGGTCTTTAAGGTTCCTTCCATCCCAAACCATTCTGTGATTCTGTGGCTTGCATAAAGGGTTTTACTGGTGTCAATATGTTGGATCTGCAAGTGAAGCATTTCTCTAAGGCAACTAAAAGCACATATTTGGATGCAGTGTATCACACCTAAAGCAGAGCAGTGGAGAGGACAGGCAAGCCATCAAACATGCTTTGGGATGGCTTGATGCACACATGGGCCAGGCAACTTGTGGCCCAACACCTTCCCTTCTAGAGTGCACAGAAGCCTCTGCAAAACTGCTGATAAGCCTGTGCCTAAGATCTGATCTTATAGCAAAACATTGATGACTTCTGTCCAGGTTCTTGTGGGTTTTCTTTTGTTGTTTTAATGAAATAATCATCCTGTTCTGCTTAAACTCACACTGGGCAGACCAGAAAAGGACTGAGGACTGAATCCTCTCTGGATGCCTTATGAGCTTACAGGCCATTAGAGGCACTTTAGCAGACTTTGGCTCAGGTTATATCCAGATGGGTTTTCTCTTGCTGTGATCCATTTTGCCATGACCTCACAATTATTTATACCTCAGGACCCATGTTTTCCAGTATGGCTGTGTACTGCCATTTTTACACACCTAATTAAGTCCAGAAATGCATGTTTAGTGTTCCAGCAATGACAGAACCACCCAATAATCTTTAGCACTTATGTACATAGGAAATGGTGCATACAACATCAAAGCTGTGTACACACATTAAATAATTCATCCTTATAATAACTGCCAGAGGCAGGGGAGGGAGAAGCATTAGCTAAGTAGTTCATCCCTGTTCTTGCAGCAAGTGACTGGCAGAGTCAGGGTTAAGTGCTGTGAGGGTTCTGTGCTGAGCTTTCTGCTTCATCTATTAGCTCTCACTTCTCTGTGGTGGATGTAAGTAGCAGCTCATATGTTATTTGGAACATTTCCTACTCCAAGACATTCTCCTGTGGGAAGCAGCTATGAGTCCACATGAACAAAATATTCCCTCAAAACAAACCAGTGATCCTTGGGTTGGAGTGGCTGGTGTTATTGAGGAGAGGCAACCCAACACTGCTCAGCAATGCTGCTCCAGATGCTCCTGAAGCTAAAGCCCACAAAGGTGTTGTGACACCAGGAAGGCCACATACTCACCTGCTGCAGGGGTGAACAGGGCACCTGGGTGCAAGAGCATGGGGGAGTGTGGTGCAGAGGAAGCCTGGGTGTTGGCCAGTGGAGAAAACCCCAAACCAAGATGAGCATGGCAGCTGTGTCAGTGTCTTTCTACTCTGTCATGCTTATGACCAGAGAGCACAGTCCTGTCTTGCCTACTCATTGTCATGATCAAAGTCAATCAGCTCTCACCAAAAATGACATAAAAAGTGACCCCAAAATCCCTTCCAAAACATGAGAGGTTTAAGACTAGTGAGGGCTCCCTTTCCCCAGCCTTCAGCCAAAGTGAGCTGACAGAGCACTGCTGGAAACCTGAACTTCTCTGCAGGCATCCTCTAGATTTATGACCAGGATGCATCCTCTTATTTGGATAGTTCAGTTCTCTGTCACGTGTGTTGGCTTTTATTTGTCTCTTCCCCTGAGCAGTGAGGTGTATGACACCTCTGAAGAAGCCCATTTGCAGAAGGCAGCTTTCTGAGGCTGGTAGAGATGGTATCTGATGCTCTGGGCAAGAGCCAGCTCAGATGCAGTAATCAATTGATGCTCCACTGGCCAAGGATGGCAACTCTTGCTATTCTGCTGGCAGTTTGCAGGGGTATGGTTCTCCACATCGTGTGTTTCTGACAGATACAGCTATTTTTCCAAGAAGCCTTTGGACTTCAGACACTATAAATGTGTTGTTGTTTTATTTTAATCTAAGTTGCCATTTGGTGCAGTTATCTTTCTGCTCAAGACAAGTTTACTTGTGGAGTTCATATTGCTCCTTTGGGATGTTAGCACAGAGACAGCATATTCTTTAAAAAGACACTTTATCTTCAGAGAAAATATCCCAAAATTCCTGTACATATTCCAGAGCTTCTCACAACATATGAGAGGCTCTGGAGAGACCCAGAGAATAGAGACCATTTTCCATCTAGATATGTTTGGACATTCCTCTATAGAGCATGTGGAAATATATTCCATTTTCAAATAGATACACCCTCCTCCTGTAACATGAGTCAAGAGGAGAAAGCCCACACAGTTGTTTTGGTTACTTAGGAACTTCCATGCCTGATTAATCAGTTTCTCTCCTCTGCTATGAGGAACCTAATTGAACTTGTCATTTTATTCCTCTGAAATGTACTCACAGATTCAAAAAATTCTGGCATTTCTAGTATTTATTTTGCAGACTGCAGTTGCCAAACGTACCTCCCTTGGGGATAAGATAGATTGGCTTCCACATTAGTTAAGATCATCCTGTACCTTTTCTGGTCCTTGCCTGTGCAGAATGGAGCATCTTCTGCTCCTCTGGTGCAATCTGGCAGGAACTGAGCCCATTCCTGTATTGTAGGGTATAAGAATATACCATCAGCACTGCACCTCTTTCTTTTGCTCCCACCATATCTTTTCCCTCCAGCATCTTCCAATTACAGTATTTCTTCCATTACCATTAAATTTAATATAATCCATCAAGTAGTCCCAGAGGGGATATCTTTCACTTTGGATTTATCTGCTAATAGACACATGGTAGCAGATGATCTCCTTCACTCTCTTTTCTGGGAGATTATTAATTACTAACACAATTTTATCCCAGAAGCCTGACAGTCTCCAAACATAGTTCTGTATCTTCCCATTTCATTTAAATGTTTCCAGTGTAAATGACTGCCTCACAACCCTGGTTTCTACTGGTGCTCATTGCATTTCAGCTTAATTCATCAAAAAATAGAAATACACTATTTGATGGGTGTGTTTCTTTGTCCATAGCTTCCCATCCATCCTTTGATCCCAGTCTCTTTGGCACATTTACACACTCATTTTTCACAGGTTTATAAATGTTGCAGTTGGGGCCTTGGATCAAATTCTCAGCTCCAGGAACAGGGCTCCTACCTAGATGAATAGGTTCTTAGGTTTAAGGCCAGAAAGAAACATTAGATCATCTGTTCCTACTTCCTGTATATCACAGGCCATTACATTTCACACAATTACCCATGTATTGAACCTAATAGCTTCTTTGGCTAATGTACATCTTCTAGGAAGGCATCCAGGCATGATGTGAAACTCTCCAGAGATAAGAATTCACAGCCTCCCTTGAGGATTTCTTCCAGTGGTTAATTAGCCCTACTCTTAAAAATATATGTCTTATTTCCCATTTTAATTTGTCTGGCTTCAACTTCCAGCCACTGACTCCTGTTATGCATTTTTCTGTTTGTTAAAGAGCCTTTTAGTAGGTGGCATTTCCTCCTGTGGAAATACTTCACATGCTACCAGAGAGTCATCTCTCAGTCTTCTTTTGGATAACAAAAATAATGTCACAAGCTAGGTCTCTCATAGGAAAAAAAAAAATTTCTCAAGACATTAAATCATTTCTATGGGTTTTTTTGGTACCTTCTCCAATTTTCCCTCTTAAGAAATGACATTCATATGTCTGGTTGTGATCTTCAGGAGGAAGCCCTGCTGCCTTCTCCTGTATCCTCTCCTCCATGCCATCAAGACATGGTCATGCATACACACAACACTTGGGTCCATCCTGGGAAGTGATGAGCTTTCTCAATCAATTCAGCACAGCCTGAAACCTCTTGTCCTCCCTAGGACAAGGAGGCTCAGGACAGTAACACAGTCTTAATCCAGATGCATATCCTCCCTCCTGCCCTCCCAGCTAATCATGAGATTGGCAAGAAAGACCACACTGCTGTGTGTTGATCACCTCCTCTTCCTGGAGGTGTTTAAAAAGCATACAGATGTGGTACTTAGGGATGGTTTAGTGGCATGGTGGTGGTAGGTTGACTGTTGGACCTGATAATCTTAAAGGTCTCTTCCAACCTTAATGATTCTATGTTCCCTTAGCCAAGCTAGCTAAAAAACTTGCTGGACCTTGACAGAACATCTCCCCAGGGCCCAGGTACACATCCTTCTGAAACAAACCTCCTGGAATGGGGTACAAAGCATAGGGTGTTGGATGAGCAACCACACTGTGGTGTGGTAGATGGGTTTCCTTGGCATAGACCATCAGGGATCCATCATGGAGAAACTCTTTTGCTCTTCTGTATTGTGCTTTTCTCCCCCCTAAAACTGGCAACTTCTCTGCAAGTAATGGTACTTCCAGAGAAGAGTCTCTGGAGTGGTCACTCCCATCTGATACTTGGCCAAGAAATAAGCAGCTACTGAACAAGTGGACTGATGTGCCTAGCCTGTCCTAGCCCTATGTTTTCCTCAGTGATATGTAGCTGTGAGTGTCTCTGAATGTCTCTTCTAGATAATGAAATCTTCACTTCAACAAACAAACAAACAAACAAGGAAGTTTTATGACCAAGCTGGGAAGCATTGTTGGTTTTGTGGCTTGTGGACCATAGGGAGAAGCAAGGACTGGAAACACTTTGCATCAGGCTCAGGCTGCTTCAGTTCCATTTGTGTTCAATCAAACCCTGGCCAACTAGCTTTCTGCCTGTTGCTGAACCCAGCACTGCTGCTACAAGAGGTTAGATGAGGCTGGAGTTTAAGGCAAAGCATAGAAGATTGAGGTAGCAACCCCTTGTCCTTCTATTCAGACCAGGACCAGAGCTCTTATTTAGATGCAGGTAAACCTCTATTCTCCAGAAGGGAAACACTAATGGTGGTTGCTAACGATTTTAACTGCCCTGACATACCAGGTGCTGCCAATCCATGCTGATTTAACGAGGTTTAGGGTGTCTGAAGTTGGTTTCTGGTGGGATTTAGATGTGCTTATAGTTCATGGTAGTGCAGGACAGGGAGGGCATCAGGCAGGGAGGTATGTTTCAGCTCTATGCCTCTTCTTTATATGCAGGGTTTCATGCCATTGTCTTCTAGCATGCATGCAAGGATGGCAACTGGTGCCAGGCAGTTTCCTTCCACCTGTGTCAGCCAGCACTGAGAAAGTGCTTCAGCTCTGCTCTTTGAGCCTCATTAGCAGTCTCTATGCAGAAATCCCCAGCCAGGAAATCAAAGCCAGTAAATACATCCAGACTTTCATAGCAAAGTTAGATACTGCGAGGAGCACTGGAAGAGATTGTGTTTGCAGGCTACTGAAAGCATCAGGGAAGGAAGAGGAGATGCTGAGCGCTCTACAAGACCTGTCTCTGGCTGACAAGCCATCAGCATCAAGGTATGTTTTTTATCCTGAAGCCCCACCAGAGGGGTTGAGATGTGATTTGTTGCATCACTCCCAAACCTGCCCCAGATCCCTGAGCTGATGGATGTATTAGAGAGAAAATATGTGTGCTAATGAACAGTCCTTAGATCTTGGTCTTCTGCAGACCTCGTGGCCATGCTGTAAGGTCCTCCCTTTGGGCATGTGGAGAGAGAAAGATGAGGCAGGGAAGAAGCTTTCTTTGATGTGGAAACATTTTATTCTTCAAGAAGGGGGATAGCTATTTATTTACTTTTGATGGATCCAGGGCAAACCATTTGTTTGATGGATTAGGCAGTTAGTTTTAATTTGTCAGGTTGCCTAGGGTACAGGACAGGCAGGTTAGCTGGAGCAATTGTCTCTATACAAATGGAAAGAATAATGTCCTGAAAAGCCAGCATTAAGGGGACTGCTCTCTGCTCTGCAGACCTTTCCAGAATACTTACCCTTTAAATCCCAGTCAAGTCTCTTGAGGAGACCTGAGTTAGCAGTTAGGAGTAAAGGCTTGAGTGGCCTTTTAGCTGCAGACTAAACACTGCTCTAATAATGCAGCTTTTGATATATGCAATGCTGGGTTTTTTTCCTTATGGGAGGGGTTTGATCAAGGCTGTTGGGGTTTTTTGTTGGATCTTTTTTTGGTTGGTTGGTTGGGTTTCTTTGTTTGTTGTTTTGGTTTGTGGTGGGGGTTTTTTTGGTTGGTTGGATTTTTGGTTTGGTTTTTTTTCATGCTGTTGTTGATACCTCAAGTCCCTATCACCATGGCTTGCCAGGTGTAACAGCAATATATGTAAAAGCAGGCCATTAACTCAGTGACTTGCAAAGGAGAATGTTAGGAGTCTACTCCTCTTTGGCCAGAGAGCTTACATATTCCTGGTTGTGTCTGGCTTGTTTGATCCCCAGTTTAGATTAGGGTGGTTTAAGGGCACACAAGATACACACATGTGTTAGTGCTGAGGAGAATAGTCTGGATTGCCAGGGGTGATGAAGATTGCCAGCTTCCCACGTGCATCTCTGCACCCCAGGGAAAATCTGGGGTACCTTGCACTCCTGTGAAGGGATATAGTTGCAATTACTTTTGTGGAGTAAACACATCCACAGCTCAGCAGTGACTGACTGATGTATGACTGGCCTCTGTTGCTCTGCTTGAAAATGTGGCAGAGCTGCTTTAATTTAGAGCAGCTTCTCCTCCTGTTTTATTTACCAACCCAGCCTCTAGAGAAGATTGATTTTTTTTTCATGTAGAATTGGACAGTTTCTTTTTTTAACAATACAGGCCTGTAAAATCAAAGTTTGACTTGTTTCTTCTAAGAGTGAACACTTCCCAAGTGCTCACATTGTCATGGCTAGGGATTCAAATAGAATTTGAGAAGCAAAAAGGCACAGAGCTCTAATGCTGTTGAAGAAGTTGTAGTGATTGTGCTGCCTGAGTGCTGTGGATGCATCTGAGATGTAGTTTGCTTCCACAGCTGCCTACCATTTGGTCTTTAGGTCCTTCTGCAAAGCATTTCTATGCCTCTCTATAGTGATGAGAAACTACCTATATCAATTCCCAGTAACATGCTGCTTTGGTTCCCAGTAGTAACAACACAGAAACAGATACAGCAGTACAGAGAGGGACAACATAAAGCAGAGTTTGCCCTGGTGATGGGCACCCAGGCCAAGGGGGAGCTCATACTATGACATGAGGGCTGCTGCAGCATCAAGGTTGCCCTGCCTGCCCTGGGACTTTGTGCACTGACGTGGAGAGGTTTGTCTGCAGCAAGCTGACTGTGTGCCTGCAAGCCAGAGGGATGAATTTCATGTTCTGCCCATCCACCTGAGCAAAGACTCAACAGGAGCAAAGGTATCTATCAAGAGCAGGGAATTTTCCAACCCAATGGTTACTTTTGTTGTTAGGGGGTGGGAAAAAAGCAAAAAAAATAATAATTCATGCCAACAAAGTCATTGGCACTGAGAATGGAGAAGTTTTCTTGGCTCTGGTGAGGACTTTGCCTTTGAACAGCACAGGAGCAGCCCATACAGTTTTGGTGCTTCAATGGGATTTGAAACTGAAGTTTCCCTCAGCATTCCTGTTTGGAAATGTAGAACACTTTTAGACTGCTCTGCTAGTGAACAAGACCCTGAAAGTCCCATTACATGCTTGGCACAGCAGGAACCTGGTTTGATGGAGCTGTTGACTTGCCTGTGTGATAAATCCTGTGCCAGTTCCCAGCTCTCAAACCCAGGTCCTGCAGTCTAGAAATGATCTGGCAGGCATAAGATGTCCATAAAAAGAAAAGAAATATATTGTTTCAGCTCAGCTCAGGGTCAGTTCAGCTGGCTCTGACTCACCAGGCAGCCATGCAAGCACTAGCATTGGCACTATGGAGGAGGCAGCACAGAGAGGAGAAGGAAGAAACTTGCAGAGGGCAAGGGACCACAGAAAATGGACATCAGCTCCTGTCCTCATGTTCTGCCATTGTTCACTTTCCTAAGAGAAATGCTTTCCTATTCACTCCCACCTCCACACTCTGCTTTCTAGACAGCAAGTGTCCTGTTCCTTTTTGAGCCTTCAGTCTGCACTTTCATAGTCAGCAGAAGGCTTTAAGCCTCAGCAGGGGCCAGCTGACACAACAGCTAAGATTAGATCCCAAACAACTATTTAAAAACCTCCTGTAATCAGCAAGAAAGGGCAAAGAGCAGAAGTGTAACAGAGCAGCAGTGAGTTTGAAGGCCCCCTCTGTCCTTTCTTATGGCAGATAGTGTCTTCATCATGTCTGTGATAGTGAAATAAAGAATCTGCAGAACTCAGCAGTGTTTGGAGGGGGATTAAAAAGAAACAAAATGAGGGACACTCTCACTTCAAATCAGGGCTGAATGTCTTGAATGAGAGAACCCAAAAGGTCTCAGCTTGGATATCTCTTTAGGAGGTCAGCTGTTGGGCACTGTGGGAGAGTTCCTTTCCAGCACCAGATTCAAGCACTACCTGCATTGTCCTTGAGTGAGACAACTCAGGCTTTTAAAGAAGCTAAACTGGATCCTCAGCTTTCCCAGGGTTAAATGGTTTACTTGCATATATTGTTTGCATAGAGAACTATTTGGTCTAAATGCCCAGTTTGTAGGTAGATAGTGTGGTCTTTATTGAGTCTTTGATGGCATTTTGCTGTTCAGATACTCTTTCTGTAGTCTATCTATAAGGACTGTAGATGTGTGGGGTTTTAATCATCTGCACACAGCCACATTCTGGTCAGCTCCAGGATCCTGAGTGAGGAACACCAAAGCTGAAAGTGGAAGCTTTTCTTCAAGAACAATTTGGCATTAAAAAAAAAAACCAAAAATCCAGACATTAAAGCTATGCACAATTCACAGCACAGGCAGGAAGAAGCCATCTCCTTTTGCAAGTGCCTTGCCATGGGAACTAACCCTTGAGTACAACAATTTTGGCTATATCCCTGCCAACGAACCCATCATCAGCTGCCATGGTGGGGGGCTGGGGCACAGAACCTGAAGGTTTCCCCCTCCTGCAGCAGTGTTTACCCAGCACCTCCCAAGCTCTAAGGGGATGAAGGATGTGCCTCGGGAAGGAGGTGCACCCCAGCAGGCTATACTCTTTCCTCATGTCGTTCCTAGGCTTGCTATGAAGTGTCAAATCCTCTCTCTTCACCTCCTTGTCCAGATCAACATTTCACAGCACGTGGGTGTCCTGGCCCTGCTGCTGCAAGCAACTCAGCACCACCACCAGCTGCATGTGGACACATGGTCCCTCCCTCTGCCAGAGCTGTCAGGTTTTGCTAATGCTATAAAAAGAATAAATAAAACCCCTCAAATAAATAGGAAAAGATAAGGAGGCAGATAATGTAATTCTCATGACTGATAGTATTACTCAATGTAGACATTAACATCCCTGCTGAAGCTTTAAACCTTGGATTTAGTGAGCATGTCTGTTATTAATTTTGCCTACTCAGACTGCATTGGTAGCAGGTAGGTGTATAATTTAAAAATGACTTTGAATTAGGCTACAAGTTAAGCATTGCAGAGACAATGATTGTGGGGGTTTTTTCCCAGGCTGCTGCTGAAACGCCTTTCAGGATTTATTACTACCCTTGTGAAGGTTTGGGAGGAGTGTTTACTGGATGGATCCATAGCCTGTATAATTCTCCACCTTCCTCTATTAAAATGATATCCCACTGCCTTGTTGTGTAGCAAAGAACTGAGGCAGAGCAGGTCCCCACCTCTGTATCATTACCCTGCTACATCTTCAATCCTTTCTCTGCAGAGTTTCAACCAGAGATGATTATTCTTCACTCCTCTTGATGAGGTTTCTGCTCTTGGACAGGTTACAGCAACGACCAAGCCCTGCCCTCTAGGACAGGGACACCATGGGGGAGTCCCCAGAGACCCTCGCAGCATTACCCACAGAGCAGTTCCAGCCTGCCGCAAACAAGAACTGAGGCATTTCCAGGTCCCTTCCCTTCTGGTTCTGTTCAGCTCAGTGGGCAGTGGAGTATCCCTGTGGTGCTGAGCCCTGGAGGGACATTCAGTAAGATCCATGGGGAAAAGAACTAGCAGTGGCAGGGCTTGATCCACCCAGCTATGGCTATAAATGACAGTAGTTTTGCTTTTGTGAAATCAGTGGGTGTGAAGTTGTTTCACATTATTATTATTTATTTATTTTAATTATTATTCGATGTAGAGAGACCTTTTTATGTTGGGGACAGATTTTTGAATATCCATAGCCCATTTTCACCATGCACACACATATATGCATGTAGAAAGCAGTGTCAGAACAGCATCAGTGCAAGTGGTCAGGAAGTGACTCTGTCAGCATTACTGGGAGAGCAGTTTTTGTTCAGGATGTTCTCTACCCCATCTGCACACATATGGATAGATAAATTGCTTCACTCCCATGACAAGTCCATTGAACTCCTGCCAGACTTTATGATTCTGCATTGACCCACCAGAATTCAAAATAGATTATCCTGGAGGTTAAAAAAAGCCAAGAAACCCAATGAACATAGAGGCTGTTCTTTATTCTGTCTCATCTTTGTTTTAATGTCAGTGAAAATGCAAATACAATGGAATATAAAACTGCATTTTGCAAATGCAAACTCAGAGTTTGAAATTCTGGGGTAAGATATAATTTCTGCTGAAGTCAATAAAAAATTTAGTGCTTTATTGACAGAGGATTCCATACCTTAATATGCTTTAATGTTAAACTGAGTGCTCCTCTGAATACCAAAGATGATTTATTGGAAAGCAATACCAGAGCATGTCATACCTAGCCATTAAGATTACCTTGGGCTTATTATCACTCTTTCTTCTAACTGAATTTTACAGGTTAGTATTAGATGACTGTTCACATTAAGGAGCCCTGTTAAAGGCTATCATGTGCTTCATACATTGTGCTGCTATTTAAAGAAAACTGCTGATAGTCTTTATATCCATTACCTAAAAAGACCAATGCACAAAGGCAGAGCAGAGGAAGACATGTATTCTAAACTGTCAGATAAGACCCCTCCACTTTATGTTTCCTTAAACACAAGCAGAATAATAGTGTTTTCTTCTTTCATAATCTGTTCCCAGATACTATGATTTAATTTGTGAATCAAGCCAAGCTGGACTTTCAGTGAAGACAAAAACATATGTTTTTAAATAAACCAAAACCCAAGGAAATCCTTGGGTTTTACTGATGATGTGAGAGCATGATGATGTTGTGTCTTCTTAAAACAACTGACAGAGGAACAGAAATAATAATGGATGTTACTGTGAAAGGCTGAAACAATGACAGTATATTTACCTGCACACTTCCTGAGCTGGTATAGTGTGGGAAAGCAGTTGCTTGGAAAGTTGTCATTATTTCCTCTTGTGTTATTTAGAGTAGACTTAGGTGTTACCCCCAAGAGGAGCTGTCAGTTTGTGGCAGCAAAGCCCTTATTTTCTGGTGAGCACGTGAGCACAGTGGGACTTGTCACTGCCAAAGCAGCCAGGAGACAGCTTTCAGCAGGAAAAATCAGACCTTTTCATTTAAATGGAGTATGCAGTTAAAGAGCTGATCTGCCATGTCTAACTGCTTTTGTTTTGCCAAGACCTTCTCAGTTCATCAGTCACCTGGTTTTTAAAAATACCAATATTGTAGCACAACCATGATCCAAGACCCCAGGACAAGCTCACTTTGTCCCTTAATGACCTCCATGGGTTTCAAACCACCAAAGTGGAGAAAGAAAATTGCCCAAGTAACAGGAATCTGAGATTGTCATATGGAAAATAGATCCTTTGAAATGGGCAGGGACTTTTCTACAGCATTTACTGGGCTTTGAATCAGACACCTAGGATCACAAAGAGATTATGTGTTGTTTTCCTTTCTGTTGTGGACAACAGTTGTGGGAGTCCTTTAGCATGCATGTAGTCAGTGGCATGCCCGAGCTTGCTCTCCCTGCACAGCTTTTATGCATCCCTATTAGACCACAACACCATCACCCCCTCCACATCCCTAACTCTGCCCCAACCAGCACTGGCCAAGCAGACTAACTTGGTTTGTGTCGCCTTTGATTACTTTTACAACCACCAGTAACTAATGTAGGTCATGGTTGCTGTTGGCAGGACTACTTCAGTTTGTCTTCCTTTCTTCTGCTCTTCTGTGTGCTGTTTTTCTGAAGTATAGGGGTTTGTCTTAATGTGAGTTCTCTGTGCAAACATATGCATCTGAGGAAGGCAAAAGAGATTTATTGCATTTTGGCTAATACAGAGGGAAGGGGAAATTGCCTACAGAATGTAAAAGGAGATTCAGTTTTAACTCTTGTCATTTCTCTCTTGTCTCCATAGTTCTGAACACACAAATATCCAATATATAATCTACCTCCTCCTTCCAACATACCAATGTACAATTAAAACCCACAGAGCCTGACAACCAGTTGTCAGGTTGTTTGAAGCAGTTGTTTCAGAATCTGACAGACAAATAAACATATAAACAAAACGTAGAGCACCAGATTGTGGGATGAGGCAACAGCATCATGTGGCTTCCTCTGTTATCTCCAACTTTGGAAACCATCAAAAAAAAAAAAAGTAGAGGAATACTTTTTCTCCTTGAATAAATAACAGTTTAATTACATGATAGAAATAAAATATGATGTGGTAGGAATACACTGGAAACCTTACAGAAATACTATTCTGCTACTGGTAGGTAAATGGTCCAAGCTACTTTTCATGACAATCTGAGCAGTACTTGTGTACAAACTATTATACAGGTTGCTAATGAAAAATATTGCAGCAGTTGCAAGGATGTTATCAGCTGAAACAAACATCTAATGATACAATATTCTTGTAAGAGGAAGTAATAATGTTAGATTTACAGACAATAAAGAGTTATGTTCTCCACTTTGAAACACTGGAAATAAAAAGCTCAGGTAATCCAATTTCTTTACCTTATATTATCACAAGGAAGGATTTTCCTTTCACTATGAAACAGCATCCCAAGAGCCCCTGTAAACAGTTTATTCAAAGGTAGTACTTGAGATGTCACAGCAACTTCAACAATTGTCCTAGTCTACAATTACAGACTTTTTAGGCCACTGCTTGTACAGATGACTCTTTTTTTTTTTTTAACTCTTATTTTTCACTTATTTACATACATTCAGCCCAAGAACAGCAGGTAAGATGCACTGTCTATCTTACAATAGACACACTATGATTTTCATCGACAGGCCAGTGCAAGAAGATGTGGATAGTGATTGCACAGCATCGAGGAGATCATATTATACAAATATACAATTAGACTACTGAGAATCTAACTCTGCACACACATGACACAGATGTGGCCTTCTGGGGAGATACATGACTTTTGGAGTTGGTACACAGACAGAACTGTGATTATCCTTGGTTGGTTAATGATGATGATGATGATGGTTTGGGTGGCTGCGGAACATGGAATCATTTGGCTGTGCTACCACTAAGTGAAGGTAGACAACTGCAAATGAGGACTACCTAAAGCTGAAGTTGAAGAGCTGCTTATCTTGTAACAGCAGCAGATTTTTCTAATGAAAGAGTAGTTCTGCTTAGTGTGCAGTGTGGAGGGAAGTTGTCGCCACCTCTTTAATAAATGGTTCTAAGTGAACTGACACAGTTCCCAGAGCTTTAGGAAAACTCATTATGCAAATGAAGCTACTGATGATAGACGGTAATGTTTCACAGGATGCTATTTCTTATTATATCAGTAAGCACCAAGTTAAGTGCCAAGACAGCCCCATTGTCCCATGATTTATCATGTAAAATTTAGAACTTGAATGCACAACAAAAGTCCAGGAAGTTTGCATTTTATTCACAAGAAGACGGTTTCAAAAATGGCTCTTAAAATACCTTTCCATTTCAGATGGACTTTCTCCCTCCTCCTCCAAGAGGACTGCTTTAGGATGGACTAGAGCCAGATCAGAGAAAGATCCTTCAGAAGCCTCTGCAATCCTCTGGTTTCGGCTGACTGCCACAACCACCTCCAGAGCGTAATGCCCTGTCCTACCACCCAGGTAAGCTGCAGGGGAGAGGGGTGGAGGACAAAAGTGCCCCTGTGGCTTCCAGCTGCTGCTCAGCACCTTGCCTGATGACATCTGTAAAATGTGCCACCCCTCACCAAGCCTGAACTTGATGCCACTTACACCACTACAGAGCCACTGGCCGAGGTCAGCCAGGCTGTTTGTGCTACTGGCTGCTCTGGTCTGCACTGAGGTATCAGAAACACCATGGGGACACCACGATGGCCAGAGACCCAGGGCTGCTACCCACCTCTTCCCTAGGTAATCCTGAGAACAGGTGGCAGGGCAGCAAGGATTTGGCTCTACTTGCCCAATTCCATGGAGGGAGTCACCCCTCCTGCAGCAAGCGTCAGGTAGCTAAGGGGCTAAGCCACCCTTGCAGCGATTGTGGCAGAAATCAGCCAGAAGAAGGGTGAGAAAACGGTTCAAAAAAGCAAGGCAGCAGAGAAGAGGACCCCAGACCTTCTGATTCAGAATGGAATTACAGAATATCTGTGCCTCAAAGACTCTCTGGTAACATGCTCCTTGTGAAAGTCCTAGATTCAGAAACAATCCCACCACAGAAGAGTCACCGTTTCCCTTCCGTAAGTTCTTCCTCAAAGCTCACCATGTCAAACCTTGTCATCTGTATCCTGGTTTCACAGTAAGACTCACTTCTTTTCAGGCAATCAGATCTGAATACTGTCAGCCTTATAAACAAATTATCATTTATTTCTGGCTTCCTCAGCTTCCAGAAACACCATCAACAGCCACTGCAGTTGTCAGTGCAGGCTCATGTCATGTTCTGCCTCTTGTTTCCCCTTTATTCTCAAGCACAACTTAAAGGCTGCTTTCTCTAGCAGATGGATACAACTCTCCGAGTGGATTGGGATGTTCTTAATAGGGTACTTTCATCAGTAACCAGTTGGAAGAACTCAGTTTTAGAAACAGAATTCATGTGCAAAGCGTGCAACAAGAAATACAGTTTACATTTGGTCATAGTGTCCTATCTTAGTTCTGCTACCATGACTCACACTGATTAGTCTACTTACACACACGCACACATACGTACACACACGTAGATATTTATTTATTTATATACACGCTCACACAATAAGAAAATGTCTAAGTCTGACAATATATCCTCCTCTTTTAGTGAAGACAGGAGTTTGGCATCTCAGGCTCTGAATCTGCTGAAACCTGGGATACAGGAATGCGACACAATTCAAGTATACATCGACTGCACAGTGATAACATCGCACATGGAGTCTGACACATGCTGTCTTCAGTGGTCCAGCACCAGCACGTGGCTTAAAACCAGCTGCCCATCAAAGGAGCCAATATTCAGGACATTCTCTTTTCCATGTTCATTTTCATGCAATGCCCAAGAGCAGGGCAATAGTCTGTACAACCACCAACATCCTTCTGTATAAACGCAGTGGTGTTTCAAAGTCTGAACCAGTGCATTCCTCTCTTACGTTCCTCCTCTATTCCTCTGTTGCTGTTACTCTCGTACGCATGTGAATGTAAAAAGGCAGTGGGGAAATAATTTGAGTAGAAGAACACAAAAACCTCTCCTCTTAAGTCCACAGAAGACCACTAAAAGTGTAAAATTTCCAAAATAGCTCATAGGAATTCTTCAAATACAGTTAAGTGTTTTCAATGGGGTTTACACAGCACATTTCACATTACTTCCACAGAAGTCTACCTTATCACTTTGTTTAATCAGACAAATATCAAGAACACATAATAAAACAGCGTACAATTCACGGGACACGACACGTTTTACAAAACCTCTAAAACTCAGCACTGCCTCTTTTGGATTAAATCAAA
This sequence comes from Galbula dea, assembly GCA_013399015.1. Lineage (NCBI taxonomy): Eukaryota > Metazoa > Chordata > Aves > Piciformes > Galbulidae > Galbula > Galbula dea. Next base: position 733,831 of record VWZX01005103.1, on the reverse strand, counting down.
AACTCCTATTACTTACAGACATGAAATACACTCCACACTGAAATGAACAGCATGATTACAAGGCTTTGTTTCTTAGTTGATGCTATTGGTTTAGGATGCCTTTAGTTTTCAATTAGGTTTCACAAGTTTTCTTCACACCCCCCGAAAAAGGAACCGTTGCTAACCTGGTATTTTCTCTGTGCTCTTTCAGAGAATTTAACTATTATTCAGTAAACACTTTGTGAGAAAAAGAAACCAAAAAACTTCTGACAATTTAGCTTGAATCCCTAATTGTAAAACCTTATGAACTGGCCAATGAGAATGCTCTTAACACAATCATTGCTCAGCTTACAATGACAAAACAAAACAAAAAAAGATATTACAGGAAGGTACAAACAAGTTAAGCCATGGGTTTGGTTTTCTCTGTTGTTGATTTTTTTTCCCCTATATTTTGTTTTTTTTTAAACTAACTCCTTTTCTCACAACGCTGAGAAGTCTCTCGACTTACAACGCTTCAGCAGTCGTGTCTGTGGAGACGGACATGGTAACTTTGGCAATCTTAACTGTGCTCTTAATGCAGCTCTCAGCAGCCCTGTGCACGTTGCCCGCGTTGTTGGCGTGTTTGTGCTGGCAGTCAGACTCCATGCTGTTGTCGAGGGGCTGCGCGGTTCCTTCACAGGTGGGGAACATGCTGCGGAAGGCGTGGCGCAAGTCCTTGCTCCTCAGAGCGTAGATGATGGGGTTGACCGTTGAATTCAGCAAACAGAGCATGCTACAGAAGGCAAAGACAGTCTTGATGAGCTTGTTCATTTTCCCAAAGACATCGTACACCATGATGGCGAGGAGAGGGCCCCAGCATATGATTAAAACGACTAGGATAAGGACCAAGGTTTTGGCTAACCTGATGTCCATACGAGTTTGATCAGGCCTAGTGATCTGTACCTTACCATCCTCCGTAGAATGAATGATGATGCTTTTCTGCGTGCCCCGCTGAATCATGCGAACAGCGTGGCTGTGAGCCTTCCACAGTATGTACATGTAGGCATAGACAATGAACAGTAAGAGGACACTGGTGACCCCAATCCAGAAGGTCAGGTAGGTCTCGTCAATGAGAGGGAATATGTCCGAACAAACGGAATTGAGCTTTTTGCAGTTCCAGCCAAGCAGAGGAAGAACAGCTATTACAATAGCGATGGTCCACATCACACAAAACGCTACGACAGCCTTTGGTCGGGTAACAATCCTTTTGTAAGCTAGTGGCCTGTGTATAGATATGTATCGGTCTATTGCCGTGAGGAAAAGGCTACCTACGGAGGCGGTGAAGGAGGCTGTAACTCCACCCAGTTTGAACAAGAAGACATTGGGGCTGTCCTTCCGGTGGAAAACATGGAAATCCACAAAACTGTAGACAAAAATCACGCTGCCCAAGAGGTCAGCCACAGCCAGGCTGCCGATGAAATGGTATGAGGGTCTACACCGGAGGCTTCGGGAATGGAGGATGACACACAGGACGAGGAGGTTCTCTAGGACCGTGAAGGTGCCCAGGGTGAGCGACAGCACAGCGATGGCCAACTGCTGGCTGGGGTTCAGGATCATAAAGCACTCCATATCCATGAAGTTCTCCCCACATTGTATGTTCTCCTCATTATCCTTAAACGTGGACAGGGACTTGTTGTAAAACTCTGTGATGTTGACCTGATCTGAGGGAATAATGCTCAACAGGGGATCATCTCCCGCAGTCATTTTTTCTTGGAAAGGATCACCCCTGAAGGAAGAGAGAGGGAACTTCTGGGGGTAGTATCCCAGCTTGGATGCCATGTCACCTTTCATGTCTTCGTACTGGATATCGTTGGAGCCCACGTAAAGAAGATCTGTTGTGATTGTTCGGAAAGTTGTATCTGCGAGGCCATCTAGGATTGACTTCATAACCCCAGTCTTGTTGGTTTCAGAGAGACTTGAGGGAGGGAAAAATGCATCAGAGGAAATCCTAGAAGGGGAAAAGATCAGACTTCATTAAGATAAACAGGGAGAGAAACTCTGCAAATAACGTAGTCGAACTGGGTCAAACTAAGTTGACCTTTCCTTGTGTTCAGTGCTGCTCTAGACTTTGCCACCCACAGGAATTAGGGTGAGTCGAGCACTCAGGAAGAAATCACTTGGATTTCACTAATAGTAATTTACTCTAAGAAGTGAGTGGAAAACAGAGGCACAGAGAATTGAGCATTCCACAGAAAAGTAATTTTCATTTCTCATCAAAACCTTCCAACTCCAGCAGAAAGATATTTTTCTCTAGATCTGAACTTGGCTTCTGATTGCAAAGTACCTTGCAGACCAATATTCCTTGGGCTTCCTTCATTTAGGTAATACCAAGTGCCAGTGCAGGAGCAGCATTAAAGTGAGTCATCACCTTACTGCTTTTCTTTCAAAAGGCACCCAGGGTTCTGTAAACCTGACAATAGAGAGGCAGCAGGATAAGAGCCATGCACTCTAAGTTTTGACAGTTTACCCAGTATGCCTTCAGATTCACATTACTCTGTTACAGCAACCTGAGGTATACTAACACCCTGAATTTAATAAACATTGCAGATTTATTAGCAAGGTTTTTCATCTACAAACATATGGATCTAGATATAGCTTTATTACTCTGCTCCTTTCTTCTGCTAAGCAAACCAAGGTAACTGGGATGTTTGGGCTATATGGATGAGGTGGGTCGTTACCCAGCCTTGTCCAGAGTTCAAGAAAAGGTGACCAGCACTGCTAGGTCAGTGAGTGCATCAGTGATTCATTCTGCATAGATCAGAAGCCTCAAACAGGGCAGCTCATGCTTGCCCAGAAAATCACAGCACCAAGTCTGGGTCAGAGAGCAGCTCTAGCCAGAAATCCAGGCAAAAGGGACCAGGAGCCACTGCTCCTGTGAGAAGCATGGAAATGTCAGTTTTCCCACTGGGGAGACCATCAAAAATGTTCTGTCCCCTCAGAAACAGAAAGTTCAGCAGAAGGTCCCCAGGTAGCCAGAGTCTCTGAGTCTGGTCATGCCCAGTGTTTGCTAAAGGATGGTGATTAATTGCAGGGTGTAACACCTGGTTGGGGTACCCTTGGGAGGCACCCTCATCAGCATCTGAGCATCTTATGTGCAGCAACATGTAAGACAGGTCTTATAGCTCTTCTTATGCTGTGCTCCTTTATATAATTTTGCCCATATAACATGCCTTGAATATGCACTTGAATATCTGTGTTAGGGCCCCCTTCCACCACCAGGGTGGCTGAGAGTGGTCTGAAAGTAAGTAAGAGCCAGGATCATTGCTCCAGTGTGCTACAGCTATTCTGCATCTGCTATGGGACATCTTGATGATTACCTCAGCAACAGGTACAAAACCAAGCTTCTTCATGCTTGTAGAATGGAGGAAATTGTTTGTGACACTCAAGAAATCCCAGATGCCATACATGGGCTTGTACTGACTTAACCTGTTCACTTCACACAACTGACAATAAGGGGCCAGAAAGGCCACGAGAGATTATCTGCCAAAACCCGAAGTACTGATTACCTCCACTCCCAAAGGGGAGGCTTGCACAGTAAGTACCACAGCTCAGTTTCCCACGAAGACTAAAAACAAAAAGAAAGTACTCTAACAGTACTTTCAGTACTGTTACAGTACAGTACAGAAAGTACTCTACAACAGTACTTAAAACCATTAGAAATCATCATTAGCATTTCCAAAAGAAGCAGAAATATTTACACTTTATGCTTATGTTAAACAGAGCATCTGAACACTCAAGACATTTCCCACAGTTCTTTTAAGTTGTGCCTTTGATTCAGTAAGTCTGGACATTGAGTGTTCATGGGAATATAGGAACCTAGAACTCCAGAAGACAGTGCAACTCCAGTTGATACTCAACCAGGGATGAGTATAAACAGCCCTTATGGGAATAGTCTCACACAACACACACTGACTGTGTCAGCTTCTGCAGACCCTGTTCGCTCAGCAAACAGCAACCTAATTATTGGGCAGACAATATTAAGGAATTTAATTTTGAGGGTGTAAGCAGTGAAGGAGGGAAACATCACTGAAGCACAAATTAAAAATGAACAGCACTAACCTAACACCTAAGGTACTTTTCTTCCAGAAGGTGCTTTATAGCTAGTAGAATTTTCAGGTGTTAGATGATGCAAAGATGACCCTGCTGACAACTGACACATCTGCTTTAGGTGAAGTCTGGCAACTTTGAACTTGGCATTATGACACTAGTTGGAAAACCAGAAGTGAAGAATGTGTTATTCTTTTGAAAACTACCCCCCAAAAAATGTAATTAAATCAAGTAGCTATATAAACATGTTAAGGATGGCTGTGGTATTCTCTGCTATTCCAGCTTATTTCTGACAGAAGAAAGACAACCATTTTAATGATTAAAGCCACAGCCCCATGTCAAGATGATTACAGTGGAGTAAAGCTTCAAAAATTGTATGCAACTGATCACTCCTGCTAGACAGACAAACAAATTGTTAGGAGGTAGCTGGTCCCTGCTGGAGTCATGTTAACTATAACTTCTTCAGAATAAGGTGAAAGCTGCCATGCAACCCCTACCTTTGTTTGAAATACAAATGAAAGAACACGAATTCCTGCGTGCTCTTTTGAAGGTGGCAGTGAGCTATGTGACAATATCACTATGCATGCAGATGCTATGCTAACAACATGGTTAATGGGATCAGGAGAGGTAAGTCTTCCTCTGAATTTCAATGATTTTTTTTTCCCCTCTGTATTTTTACATTGAGATTATTACAGTAATTTCCACCTTATTGTCTCTGCAAAGAGAGTTTTCTTTGAGAGTACTTGGGAGTTCATTAGGTTTAGGCTTTGGGGGATGCAGCTGACATTAATTTTGTTTTTGTTTGCTGCTGGGAATATCATAATTGGAAATTTCTAGCAGTATGTGTGCATGTACCTATTCAAGTAGCAGTTGATTTTTATTAAAGTTGCAGTAAAACAGCCATTCTCCTGATCTGGAATTGCACTTTGGTGGAATTTTGTGTTTTAATTTAGAAACTAGCTTGTCTTGGTGTGAACTACAGCTCTTAAACACACTGACGAGAGCAGGGAGGTTCTCCACAGCTGTCTAGTGAAAACAAGCCTGGACCTTTGGCACTGCAGTTCTCAGGACAATCCAGGTCACAGTCTGAGCTGGTGCACAACTTGACATTGAATGAAAAGCCAATGGCAGAAGCAGTGGTCTGGTTCTAGGTCTTTTCATTAGGTCAGGTGCATGTGCCAGTGCCGCACATATTTTGGCTCCCAGCTCTTCTGTCTGAACCTGGAGCAGTGAGCAGGCACTGCCCACAAGAACAGGACACCTCATGCCACATGGCCACACTGCTCTTTGCAGTTGGCTTCAATGAAACCCAAAACCATACTTTTCAAGACCCATGACCAACTGGGACAGCCTGGGAACCTCTGTGGCTTCTCACAGCCTCCTTAGAGATCAAGGGTCATCTGCAGAGAACCCTTCTTTCTGGATGGAGCTGAAGTGACCACCTTGTGCTGCAGCAAGGTCCCCTCATGGGCTGGGTGGCAGAGAGGGAGAGCATCTCTACCCTGCTGGCATCCAGTCTTCCAACACAGCCTTTGAGTCTCCAAAGCTCTCAGCTTTGTCCCTTCCTTAAATGAGCTCTACTACCCCACTCGTTTCAAAACAGCTTTAAGAAGAACTGAAGCTTTGACTAAAGATGATGAAGAGCCTGTGCTGAAGCCAGCACTCAAAATTTCCAAGGTATTTCCATCACTGCACACAGCAATTCATAGCAACTAATGAATGATGATTATGGATAAGGATTATAAACAATAGATAAAAAATTTCGAGCATCTTTTATCTTGAAGACCAAAATCAGAAAACTCCATACCTGAACACCAGTTTAGACTCTTCTGCCATCCACCAGCGGCTGCTGCTGGGCACTGCCACACCAGCTGTGCAAAGTGACCGCCACTAGATGGAGTGGCTTTTACAAACACACTGCTGAGCTGTCTGCAGAGACCTGTATTTAACTTCCTCTAGCCCTTTTTTCTAGCCTGCTTTACCGGGGTTCAAACATAGGAGGTGTTAAACATCAGCTGAAGGTGGAAGACACACAACTTAGTAAGGTTTTGCCTTCGAAGTGAAAGAGTTAGTGAAGAGTTGAGGGGGCAAGTCTTACTACTGCCATCCACTGTGTGGTTATATAGCCTTAAAAGAAGCTTGGATGCTACCAGAATATAAAGTCCCCTTAAACAAAATAGAAAATATAGCATATATATAAAAGGCTGGGAACTTATCTTGAACAACACAGACTTCTCCTTGGTCCACAGGACCAGATCACTTTGAGAGCAAGAATGTGACTTCATTAAAATGCTATTACCTATCTTCTGCTAGTCTAGGGGAGAGAGAGGGCTGGAAAGTTCTTATCATTGTCTTAAAAAAAGGGTTGAATATGTTATAATTTTCAAACCAGGATGATTGATAGAGCAATTTTAATAGCCTGAATAGAAATAGAGAATATTTGCTTTCTTCTTTGGAAAGTAATTACAAGCAATACAATGATGCTACTGATAACTGAGAAAATGTTGACGTGGCAAGAAAAGGAATCAAAACAAGAAAGGGAAATCCACAATCAAACCTTTCCAGCTTCTATTTTAGAAAATATTTTGATCTCCATGTCTACACATTTCTTCTATGATACCCACAGCTAATTAAGGACAGCCTAAAGGACAAGTAGGTATAACTAAAACGTAGTTTTGGGATGCACAAAAACTATGTAAATGCATTCTCCTTGCCTGCCCATTATAAGGCTTGCAAGTCCTTCAGAGAAGGGCTTTATCTCCTAGTAAGTTTGCCTAGTGCCCAGCACACTGGGACTCCTACCAAACTGGGTCCACAAAGTGCTACTGCAGGAGAAACAGCAGTAATTTATACTCATGTGTAGTCAGCTGAAAAGGTGTGAGAGAAATGAGATCCATGAATTAGAACTGTCCTATAAAATGAAAATTTATATGGCTAATAATTACCTTATCCCATATGGTGACGAACTACACTGCACTAAGGACAGAACAAGGTTTCTAGGCCTCGAGAAAGAAATGTGCAGTCTGACAAATGGCAGCCCAAGCCTCAGGAACAACAGCAAGGAGAAAACACATGTTGGCAAGAATGTGAAAGCAATGTTACCCCTACCCTATTTACTGTTTTACCACTCTATCTCCAACACTCTACTACTCCTAGGCTATAAACGGCAAATATGCTGTCACTCCTAATCCAGGAAAAGTTCCATTCACTCCACTGGGAATCTTCTCTGGGTGAGGGATGAGGAAGGAGCACAGACACCAGGAGAGGAGCAAATGAGGGTTGTTATCTGCTAGTTAGAGCAAGCCACTATCAGGTATGGGGCAAACTAGTGCATGCAAGTACTGAACCAAATTTTGTTTTTGTGTAACACTGTATCTTTGGCAAGTTGAACCTTAATTAGCAAGAAACCACAGCTACATGGTTATTTCTTTTAATTAACATACCGTTTGCACACTAGCAGGAGAGGGGCTGGGTTGTTCTAATTTGGGGGCAAACTGCCCCTATGTGACTCCCCCCAGCATCCAGCAGCTGACAATCTGAACAACAAAAACAAAACAAGGAGGAGAACACAGTGTTAATCAGTGACTGAAAACGTTTTTAAAAGAAACATTATTTCCTCCCTCCAAAGTGGTGTTGGTGAGATGTGTGTGCCAGTTTTAGCACAGGTGACTTGCACGCACGGAGAAAAAAGGCTGTACCTTACCCCCTAAAACAGCCAGGGCATATGTGTGTGTCTAAGATCAGAGAGGGTCAAAAGTGAGGTTGAAGTCCTGCTCCATTTGGTGTAGGTGGTCCTTCACCTTCAATTTGCTTTCCTGAGAGCCAGGTAAGTGTGGTGGCAGCCTCTCTGTTCTGCTGCTCATCTCTAAACTGCTCAAGCTGTTCCAAATTGGACCAAGAGTTAAACACCCAGAAATAAAAGCACTAACTGATATTGCAGCAGGCAGGGTGCACACCTGGTAAGTGAGAGGCTTAGCTTCAAGCCCTTTCTCTGAATTAAGCAAACAAAGGGTACATCTCCCATATTCCAGCCAGCCAAGGGGGCAAGAGCAGGGGCAGCTGCCCCATCTGCCTGAGAAAAACTCCAGAGTTCCCAAGTTCAGTTGAAACCCCTCAGCTTGTGAACCACAACACCCTTCACACACATTTACTACCAAGCTAGAGCCAAGGTGAAATACTGAAGTCACAAACCAGCAAGGGAATTGTCAGGGTTACATTAAGAGGAATCTACAGCTACCTGGTCTGCCTGGCTTTTGGGAGAAAGGAGAGAAGGCAGAGGTGGCTATCTTAAAACAAGGTGGGATTTTTAGATGTTCTTATTTTAAGACATGGGTTTAGGAGAGGATGAAGAGGTTTGCTGAAGTATGAAAGGCTCAGATGAAAGGGAAACAGTGAAGCAACAGTGATCTGGTATTTGCTTAAAACCAGCTCCAGTTTAAGGACCCACTTCCCAACAAAGCAGAATGAACAGGTAATATGAAAGGTGTGATAAAATGCTACGGTATTTACATTTTAAAGAAACTGGAAGAAAACTCTTAAAGTGTCCAATTTTGAACTCTCAAACTTTTTCACAAAAGGGTTTATCTTGGGTTTTCAATATTCCCAACAGAAATTGCTTCATTTCCAGCCTCTTTTCTAGCCATTCTCTAGTGCCACAAGGTGCAGGTGCTTATTACTGCTGAGCAGAACTGACACAAATGTTAAATGGAGACAGAGAAGTCCAGCCAGGTGCAAAAGAGATGGGAGCTGGACACTCAGTCTCCTGGAAGTACCTACAAGAGACAGCAGCTTAGCACACAAAATGAAGTTGAAGGGAAAGAAGTCATTTGAAAGAGCAAAGCAGGACATAAAAGACCCAGGCTCCACTGAATGCTAGATGTTAAAGGTCCCCAGAAGAATGCAATGTCCAGAGGATGAAACTGGGGGAAAATTGTATTTATTAGGAAAAAAAATCCCACAACAACAACAAAAAAAAACACCAAAGAGAGAACAACTCCAAGAAAACAGCTTCCTTGTAACAGCCAGAGCAGAACAAAAAAGGTCAAGAATTTGTTGCAGCAGAGAGTATTAGTGAACTTTACCTAAAGAGTGAAGATTAGAGACAGAAAGGAAGCAAAAACATTACGCTCCAGGGATAACTCTTACAACTGCACAGAGTACATCTGCCTCCTCTTCCCCCTCCATCAAACTGTGGCTGTAATAAGTTTTAATCAAAGACTTTGTGAGGTAGCAAGGAGATGCTGAGAGCAAAGGTAATGCTTGTTAAGTGGCTGGTGTAGAGGGAATTGGGAAGAGAGGAGAGAGAACTACTGTCCTCACACAGGGAACAGGATGTCTCCAGGTGAGACAGTAGCAAACCTGGGTAAGGTAAGAGAAGAAGACCCAAGTGGAAGGAGTGTCTGGGAGAATGGATACAGATTTTAGGGAAAGAGAAGAATTGCCTTTGTGACTGGCTTGGGGAAAGCAGACAGGGTGAAGGAGAAAGCTCACAAGAAGAAAACCTCCTTCCTCTTCTAAGCTATGTGAACTTCAGAGATAGCTCTGTAAGCTGAAGGATACAGCTAGTGGGGTTTTCAGATCTCACCATAAAGAACAGACCCATTGCTCTGCAGGCAACAGCCTCCTCTTCTGAAAGTCCATTTCTGACTGGTATCAAAATGATGAAGATGCAAAGGGCTCTGAGAAGCCATCCTTGGTAAGGTCATAGGAAAGGATAGTGCCATATGCACTGACACATGGGACCAGGCAGGAGACAGCCAGGAGAGCTCAGTGGTGCAAACCTGGCAAGGGACATCAATAAAAATCAAACTGCTTATGGAAAATGAAATACAGGATATGGAGCTCAGAGGTGGGAAGAAGGAGAGAAGGCTCAAATGGAGCCACTAAGTGACCCATACAACAGACAAAGACAGCGAAAGGGGAAAAGGGGCTTACAGGCAACAACAGAAAGTCAGTCCCCAGAAGGTCAGCAACACATTGCAAAGCAAAATGTCTTCTACTTCAGTCCTCAGAGGTCTCTTTCTCCTGAAAATTGTTATTAGGCCACCGAGTATTGGCAGTGCTCAGAAGCCAGGACAGAAAGGCTTTTGGTGGATGCGATGTCCCACACCATCAGCATTAGTGAAGGACTCCAACTACAAACTGTAAAGTGTTCTTTCATTTCTGGAGCTGCCTGGCCTTTCATAAAATTTAAACAAGCTCAGATAAGTCTCTGCATAGCTACATTCTGAATACAATGATATTCCAATATACTGCCTTCACACACACAAACAACTTGTGAAATTATTTGCCAGCATATTAAGCCACTACACCAGATTGCTTGGCAATGTTGTGTGTCTTGGAAACATGCAGATGCTTTCCTTTTTGTAAAGAAGAAGAGAAGGAGAGAAGAGGAGAGATGAGAAAGAATTACAGTGGAATCTGATATCCAAGGAGCCAGAACAATGAATTGTGGAGATACTCCAACCAATATCACACCAGATTCGGAGAAATGGTCACAAGATACTGAGGGATGAGTTACAACCTTTTATTTGTGTGTGTGTGTGTGTCTGTGTGTGTGCATGTATCTATTTCTATGCATAACATAGCAGAGAGACATACACAAACACATACATATGCCTAGAGGAACAACTCAAGTCTCATCAACGCTGCAGTAGTGTTTGCCATGCGTAAACTCAAATTCCCAGTGCCAGAGGACAAGCAGACAAGCTAGTAGTGTAGGAAGAAAAAAATACAGGCAAGATGACTGCTGAGTATCTTTTTGAATTCCCTTATGCACAGCCTTCCTGGGGAAAAGTAAAGATCCTGAAGTACATCTATCACAGAGAGGCTGTACAAACCATTTTGCATGTATATATACACATAGGTACCTATATACACACTCCAAACCTATGCCTCCTCATTTTCCAGGCACAAGCATAGTCTGGACTGTAGTACAGCATTGCTTGAAGCAGAGGCAGTGATTTCTGAGAGCATTTTTCACATACTCACCACAACAGGAAGGTGAGAGCCCCTCAAGCTCCTAAGAACAAACTTGGAAAGGTTTTCTAAAATGCAGCAATATGAAAATGACTCTGGTGAGGGCTGAAATGGAACTGACAATATTCCCTACAAAACTGCGCCTGGCCAGTACTTTGTAGTGAGTAAACATGCCTTCCTTCAGAATATACAACTGCCATAAAACAAGGTAACACAGGATGAGGTACTATTTGATGCCATCTAGCCTCCATCTACACAAACAAGACAGTATCTGAAACATAAACCACTCAACTTCACCATCAGCCCAGCCAAAGCATAACTAGTTACATTATACTAACATGCACAAGAGTGAGGTACCTATTTTATCTGTAATTTGGATGTGAGTAGCTTGACCATAAAAGGATGTTCCTACTGAAGAGAGGCAGAACTGGGCTTGGTGGGTGCATCAGCATAATGCCCTTGCATGAGGCACAAATGGTAGAATAAAATGTGCTCTAACCTTATGTTGCAAACCCAATCATTTTTCATGGGCAACAATGGCACCTTCGGGAAAAAGAAGGGGAAAAAAAAAGTTCTTTCTAACGAGAAATTGATTTATAAGTCATTATAAGCATTTCAAAAGGACAGGTCGTGGCTGGTTTCAGCCATCATTAACAAAGCCACACACTTTCAAAGAGCCTGAGTTCTGGGAGGGGCAACTCTTATCCCACCAACAGTGATCAGATGTGCACTTCTTGCAGCTGTACTGTGTCAGTCTAGACATGGAGACAGAAAGAGTGGGACTGAGAAGACAGGTTGTCACATTTCTAACTTTGCATTAATAACAAATGCTGTTGCTGTCTATTCTGGTACATTTTGCAAGCTTGGTTTTAAGTACGAGGGGCTGGCATGCACTTCCACTATAGATAGGAAAACAAGAGCTGCCTTGTTATGATTAAAAGGGTCTCTTTCCCTCTGCCTTCTGTCTTCTGAGTCCATCTGCACAGCTGCTTTGAACTTGGCCAAATCCCAGTGTTAGGGTCGCCCGCAGTACATATTTTAAAGCAGGAGCAGACCGGGTGAATTTGCTGCTAGAGAGGAGACAAAGCTCCTAAATTCCCACTCAAATGGCGATGAGTGGTTTTGTAGAACACTCCTCATTTTACACAGCCCAAACTATTTGGGAAATTGCAGCAAAATGTATCTAAAATGATTTACTGTTTCAGGAGGAGACTCAGATGAAGCCAATATAGACATCTGCATAGCAATGAAGAGCAACCGCAGTTGAGAGAAGTGACTTCTACGGATGCAGTAGCCAACGGCATGACTAGAGAGAGATTACAAAGTCTGCATCAGAGAAGTTACAGTAATCTTTTTTAAAAGGTGCAGAAGTAGAGAAACTAGGTGAGCAGAAGACAGTGTCTGAGACCTGCAAAATGAGGAATGGCAATGTACTTGTACAACTTCTGGGCAATACTAAGTGAAGATATGGGATTGCGTTCTCCCTTGCCTCTTAATCTCCTCAACTACCCCTACTCAATAGAAAGACATCCCAGCTCTGCCCCTCTAGAGCCTAACTCTCTCAGCACCAAAAGTCCCAGTAGGATGACAATCTGCAACCAGTTTGGGATGGCCACATTAAAGGCTGAAAGTCAGAAATGACTTAAAAAAGAAAGTTACTTAATTTCTAAACTTCCACTGCCCAGCACTTCCAGTGCCCAATCAGAAACCTGTGAACAGAGAAAGGGAAAGAAAGGTTTGCACTGGCTGAGACCTGCCATTCCTTCAGCAGAGCATGAAAGCCCTTAATGGGGTCCTTTATGCAACCAAGCTAACATAATTCACCAAAGAACAACAGCCAGGATCAAAGGTGCCATCCTCATGATACTATAACCTGCTTCCACCTTCACCTTGAGTTTTAGATGTATTTTGACTTGATTTCTGTGGATTTAGGTGTTATTGAATGGTCAATGAGGCAAATTCACAGCAAATAGTCGATTTCTTTACCTAACCAACTTTTTTCCCTTTGGCAATAGATGCCTGCTGTCACAGACAAACAATTATTGCTTTTATCAATTCTGCTTTAAAATGTTTTTGTTCAAATGGTTGTGCCACTCATTCCAAAGACCAACAGATAACAAAGCAAAGCTGTTCCTGGTTGCTACAAAACTAATTTTAATCCCAAGCAAATCAGAGATTTCACACTCATCTTCTAAACTGTTCAAAGATGTTACGTTCATTTCTTTTATGGCTCATTTAATAAACTCTGACTGCATCATAAATATTCCTGCTATAGTCACAGGGTTTGTTTTTTTTTTTTCCTCCCTGAAGAAAGGAAGACCTGTGCTGGCAGTTGAGATGAGGTGTAATCCAAAAAAAGAATTAAGAACAACCAAGTAATTTTGGCAATGTTGCCCATTGTGTTGTTAAATATATTAAATATCACCCTGATCCTTTGCATGATGCTGGTACATGTGAACAGCAATGCCACCCCCAGCAAAGAATGCTATACTCCTTTAAGGAAAGGTGAACAATAACAATGAAGACAAGATGATACATCTAAGAAGAAACAAAAAAAAGAAAAAAAGAAACATTATTACACCTTTAACAGGTTAAAAAAGCCACACTAGGGCTCTATTTAAAAAAACTTGTAGGTACTCAAGAAAAGAGTATTTTGCTATCTGGCTTTATGTTCTATATGTCCCTTTATCTTCTGAAAGAAGAGAGCATATGCTGAAACTATTAATATGATCATTTGCTGCCACACAAAAAATCACACTGATGGCAATTTTAGACAGAGAAAGAAAACCATGGACTTCATCTGCCGACACCATTTTACTTAATCAAACTGAAATCACAGTAACGAGCTCTCTCCTACCAAAGGCTTGGTACATACCTCATCCAGGGGTGTTCTCAATGGAGATTTGCAAGCGCCTTTGAGACAAAAAGATGCCCACTTAAAACAAGCCCATCTGGTCACTCCGAATTATTTCTTAACAGCTGAAGATTTCACATGGCAGATACTGTGTGAACTTCAAAAAGCATCTTTTTTNTGAACTTCAAAAAGCATTTTTTTTTTTTTTTTTTTTTTAGCTGTTTTTCCCCTTAGACCTCCTAATTTCAGACAAAAACAAACCGACCAACCAGAAAACCTCCTGGGATATTCTGGAGATGCTGGATGCCTAACTGACATCTTTTAACGGAACATCACTGCGCACAAAATCACGAACCGCCTTTTCTTTCGGCGACAGCCTCCACCGAGGAGTTCTGGGGGGAGAAGTGCCCAAGGAAAACCAGGCTGAACGCCACCCGCTGTAAATCACTGGTGGGTTAGGGCAAAGAGGAGAAACCTCCGATGTCAGATAAGGTCCTGTGGGAACCCGGGAGGCTGTCGGCTCCGCGCACAGAAGAATAGACTCATGTTAACCATAACGGCACCAGCCTCCCGCACCTCCGCCCGCTACCGGGCAGCCCCCAACACCCAGGTTCACCCCAACACCCACGGAAGCAAACCACGCACCTCGGGACCACCGCCTCTTCCCGGGTAGCCCCAGGGCAACCTCCAATTCTCCTCACATGCCCGAGGAAGCGGCGTGGGGCCGTGCCCGGGGCCAGACCTGCACTGCCCACCCCCGGCTCCTCTTCGCAGAGCGGGTCACGGATCCCGGGGAGGGATGCGCCCGCAGGCAGCCCCTTCCCCTCCGGCCTCCCGTCCGCCGTCGGGGCAGGCGATGTCACCTCCAGACACCCCCTCCCACGCTACCCACGCCGCCAACAAACTTTGAGGGGGACGACGGCTACCTGGCCTCCAGTCGGGGGGAAAACACCCGCTGCCCCCTCCCACCCACCAACGCTCCGCGCAGTCCTTACCCTCTGCACGGCACCGGCCGCGTCCCCCTCCTGCTTCGGCCGCGCCGACCCCCGGTAGGGAGCGGGAGCACCGCCCCGCCCGGGCACCCCGGCACTGGGGAGCGCCGAGGAGGCGGTGCCGGCGAAGGGAAGGAGGAGGTGGGAGACTTCTCCCCCTGGGTGCCTCCCCTTCTTCCCTTCCCTCCCCTCGGCGCCTCCTCTCCGACCACCGCCGCCCTCGCTCGCNGGTCCCATTTATGAAGCCCGGCTCTCATCACGTGTCAGTGTGCCTTTTGTCCCGGCCCTGGCAGCGGCGGAGGCTACCCGCACGCACGGGCAGCGCCAGGGGAGACGGGCGACGGCGGCGACAGCCAAACTTCGCCCCGCGGGGGAGGGAGGGAGGGACAGAGGCACCGCGGAGGCGAGTGGCACGGAGCGGGGTCCCGACCGCCCCGTCCGGCTTGGGCTGTGCCCCACGCCCCCACCCGCCGTTCTCCCGTGGGTGATAAATAGCTACTCGCCCCGTCCTGGCAGAGCTCCGCCGGGCACGGGGGAGCCGGGACCGGGGAGGGGAAAGGCGGTGCACGGGGACTCCAGCCAATGTGGAAGGCAGCGCCTCCTCTGGCCCGCGGGGGCGAACGGCGCCTCCTCGCCGGGGTTGGCAGCGGTGCATTGCCGCCTGCAGTCTCCGCGCCCCGCCGCAGGGCAGAGGCTAGCGGAGGCACAGCCTGCAGCTGGCGTGGGACAGGCTCCGCACTCGTTCCGGGCTTTCGGGGTTGTTGCACCCAAGGGGCTGGGGCGGGTTGGAGCCCGTAGCCTTGAGCTCACAGGGCAGCGTCCCTCAGGCCGATCCTCTTTCCTGTGCCAGTACTTGCTGTGAAACGGCAGAGTTTTGCCATGGTTTATTTCCTTTTTCTCACTTATCCTCGAGTCCTGCCTTGGGTATTTTGGGGATTACACACCAGCAGCCATGGCAGCCCTCAGGAGTGCTGGGGAATCCCTCGTATCTGAGGGATGAAATGGCTCCGAAGGCAGTGGGCAAAGCTGGGCTTATTCAACAGCCAGTTCTGAAAGGCTCTAACATCCAACTGGCTTTGCGCTGCATGCTTTTGCCTCTGCAGTGTCATAAATATGTATTTGACTTCACACATATTAATACAGAAACATGATAAATATTTATTTTTGACACAGTGTCTAAAGACATTAACTGGTCCATCTACCACATCCACCCGTAGAGGTGGAATATGCCACATATGCTTGGGAGAAAAAGCACTTTCCATGAGTGAGAGTTAAAGATTTTGCGTGGCTGGTTTTTTTTAGGGGTGCCCAACTTGAGGTGTGCCATCTGAAAGTTAGTCTTCGTTTTCAGGGTTTCTCAAGAGGGATGCCCAAGGCCTGAGGCACTCAAAATCCCAAGGTTCCACCCAGGGACGTGCATCTGCCGAGAAGCACAAACCCACTCTCACAATGCAGGGCTTTCCTTGCATCTAGTCCCACAGCGAGTCTTCAAGACCATAATTACTGCCTATATTTTTCCCACCCCTGGCTCTTTCTAATGATAATCGTTAAATTAACAACAAAAAAAACCAGGTAATTTCAAATGGCATTCCTGTGAGCAAAGTAGAAAAGAAAAAAAGAAAAAGACTAACTTGTTTGTGCCCAGCTCGAGTTTCTGATATTAGTCAGTCTGTGTGTTTTGTCATTTGGAAGTGGCAGTGTGTAAAAAGAACTTTATTTAACACTGCAGAAAATCAGAACAGATCTCTGTGCATTTCGAGAGGTACTGACTTCTTAGATGGCTAAGACTTCTTTTATTCTTATTCTTTGGAAGAGCTGAGTACTTTTGCTTTTAATGTGAACTTACCAGGTTAAGCTTCAATTCTACATTCACGGAGGGACACATCCCCTTGGCAAAGGCAAGTCACATCGCTGGACTAAAATCAGCCTATGGAGAGAATTCAAGGGCGCGTGTTACTGCTCATCCCACCTCCATATTCATGGTTTGCTAATGATCCCCGTCCTGAACTGGGAGTTACTCCAGCCTCAGGGTAATCCTTTTTTCTATCTCTTCTAAGCTGGGATGGTACAGAGGGAAGTGGCAGTGTTGAGCACGGAGCCATGCCCACACACTGAGGCTTTTTTTCCCCCCTAAAATCTCCCACAGTTGTTACTGCCAGTTCAGCCCACAAGCCTAGAAGCTCCACAGGAGACGAGAGGTATGGGTAGCCAGAGGTAATTCAGGCATCAGGTTCTCAACCTTCCTCACTGTGAGGCAACCTGTGACCTCTCATGCCTTGCACACTTTCCCAGAATCTTGCTTTTAATTTAGGAATTTGGCAAAGGGAAGGTTGTTGCAATCCTGTGACACCTGTTCCCAGCAGAGCTGGTTGGAAACCCTCTGAAAGAACAGCTTTCCACTGGAAAATGCAACCCTGTCAAAATCCAAACGCTTTGCAAAGTTGTGTCAGTTGCACTGAAAATGTCATTTCAAAAAGAGTAAGTGGCGAAGGGATGTTCCAACAGTGTGGGAACATCTCATTTTGACATTTCCAAGCTAAATGTTTCAATTTCTTCCTTCAAAATGAGGTTTGGTTTCAAAATATTTCCTTTTATATTATATATTACAAAATAATGCAAAAATTGGAAACCTGAATCACATATTTCCAGTGATCTGAAGCTAATATTCTCCACAACTTTCTCAAGGCAAAGAATTCTGCCATTCTGATTGGGGAAAAAAACAAGTTTTAAATCCCAGACACCTAGGGAAATGAGAATATCTCAATTTTGTTGGGCTGTCAACTGCAGGATGGAGTCCCAGAGCACACCTTTTTGAGGTGCATAAGTAAGAAATACATAGAAACAGTGGAGGGCTATTGCAGTCTTATCTTTACTCACACTTTAAGTCTTGCTGCCAGTCACAAATTCCACCAGGTCTTGCCCTCTCAGTCAGATTTTCTTTTTTCAAATACCTGTATTGCATATTTTTATGAAAAATAAACTTTTCCCACCATGTTATGAATGTTGCCTTCTGTCCATGAAGTGTTTTATTTATCTGTTTAGGTTGATCAGAAGTGCCTAATGAGCGAGCTTGATGATTTACTCAGCAAAATTGATGTTAGATGATTCAGTTATCTCAGATCACTGACTTTCCAGTTTTGCAGACCCTGGAGATCCATGTCTGCTCTCAAGATTTCTCCATCTCTTCTTTTTAAGAGTGTTTCCTACTTCTGCCTTATATGAGCTTGGAGGGTTTGCTTACTTTTACCCCCTCATCCCTAGGTAGATACAGCTATCAAAGAAGATGTAAATGGTTCCCTAAGAGGCACTGGGAAGGACACCAGTTTCAAACACTCTTACCCTGTGTCCTGCCCACAGGCAAATGCCTTTTCACAAGCTTTATGTGGCAGTTTCTTAAACCATTTTCAAATGAGAGACAAGACTTGGTCTTATGTCCAGTTCCTAATTTAGAAGTCTGGCTACTTGTCCGAAAGTCTCTTCTCTAGCTGTCCAGTTTAGGAGACTTTGTTGCTAGGATATCTGTGAGCACCATGGGTGCACTCAAGCTCTTCCCCCATTTCATAGGCATTGAATCTCTGGAAAAAGTTGAAGAGGGTCTTCACCAGACATACAGTTCTGCCACTTCATATCTTGAGGGTCATGGCAGAAATTCTGTTCAACAACAAGAAGAAAAGGTTGAAAAACAAGACCTTAAACCTTGACCATTTCTGTGCTAGCCTTCTCAAACCACAGACTTGACATGTTCAGCTGCTACAGCAGCACAAGCATTCTTAAGGCAACAGGATTTTTCAGCTTTTATATGTTTTCTCTGCAACCTATCAAACAAGCAAGGTCAAGCTGGGACCCACCAAGTCCTGATTCTGCTCCTCACTTGTTATGTGATGTTGGCTTCTTTTTTTCAGTGGTGTGGAACACAAGCAACTTTCACTGAGTTCAGCAAGAGCTCCATGAGCTCAGCTCCTCAGGGTGTCCTGCTGTTTGCCTTTCTGTGCTGCTGCTCCCCAGCTGTAAAATGAGGATAATAATATTTCCTTTCTTTCATCACTCTTAGGCTTTTCTATTTAAACTATAAGGTCATCAAAGCAAAAATCCTCTCTTACTAGTAATTTGTGAGCACCTATCACAACAAAGTCATAATCCCATCTGTGACCTGCAGGCACTAACACATTGGAAATAATAACAATAAAAAGCCAATCAGAAATGTTATTGTCCAGGAGTAGCTTTACTGCCAAACAGCAAATGAAAACAAAACAAAACAAATCCAACACAAACCAGCCCAGGGAATGACAGAACCCATAAAAATGAGTGGGTTACTAGGGGGCTTTGATAATTTTGCAGCTCAGTATTTAGCCAAACGTTGGTCTTATGTGAAAGGGCAGAGCTGCCAGTGGTCAGCCACTGTTTGTGTCACTGGTGAGGCACAGCAGTGTCCTTGTTTTGGCTTGTCCCTGCAGCACACTTTAGACTGCTGCTCAGGTGTGGTTTTAGCCCTGCTCCTTCCCAAAGCTTGACCTTGGCTTTCCAACTCTGCCAGCTGCTGAGAGTGGGAGATGTGCTGCTGGCTTTTGCAACACAGATGTCCACCAGCTAGGAACAGGCTGAGACCACCAACTCATCTTGCACAGGAAAACAAACAGCTCTTATCAAGTAATGGCTTTGTGTCTCCACTGCCCCTGAACCAAATTAAAACCAGTGATGCAGGCATTCAGGTCTCTCTGTCCTGTCATTAACTATCCTCTGAAGCTCTGAAGCTATCCAGTTGCCCAAATATTATTTTCCCGAGCTTCTTGCTTTGTCTTTTTAAATTGGAGTTGAGCAATGATGAACCAATTTAGCCACTGTTCTATGTAATTTAGGTTATGAACTCAGTGAATTCAGAGGAGGACAGTGTCATGGAACACCTTTAAGAATGCAGATGTTTTTAAAATTCTCAGTTAATATTAGTGGGTTTTAGTAGCCATACAAGACAGGATGCTTTGAACTTCATCTTCTGCTATATTGATTTTTACTAATGTTTTGCCTATTCTGTTGTGGGTGGCACTGCAGGAAACTAACAAGGTCTTTTCTTTTGCTCTGATGGCAGTGGTACTGTGCTGTGATGCACTGTGCTCTGATGGCTGTGATACTTTCCTTCCACCAACTCCTGACAATGATGACAGAACAGAAGAAGAGCCAGAAGATTGGTGAGCACTGGTTACAGAGAAACCTCTGTCCACTGTCACCTCCTTCTGCCTTTCTCAGTGTTCCTCTGATGCTCAAGACTCAGCTCCTGCACACTGGAAGGAAGCTGTTGTATTCAGTGTGAAGCCAAGAGATGGTGCTACCATTGGGAGCAGTGCCTTCTGCTTTCAGCGACCCTAATTGGCTTTGTGCTTTGAACCATTCAGCACTCAGTGTGGCTTGGTATTGACTCACTCTTCATCATGAGTCTCCAGGGCAAATGGCAGTAATCTCATGAGCTTAAAGACCATGATTTTGGAGTCTCTTTTTCTGCATGGTTTGAATCTGTGACTGCACCTCTAGGTAAGGGTTCATGAGCTGCTCCATTAGTGGGGAGTGCAGCTTCAAGTGCCTGCTATGGCATTTTTGCATGTTCCTTCAGAGCTAAAAGCTGGCTGAGGCACATGAGTTTCTTGTCTCTCCACCACCTGAAAATTACAAAATGCTGGTCCAGGTGGAAAAAGGAGGTTGTCAGGGAGAAGAATGAGTATATTGTATTAGAAAGGATGGGCCTCTTTGACCTTGGGGATGCTGCTTTTGAACCTTATTTTTTATGTTTTTCTAACACAAAGGAAACCACTGCTGCTCCTAAGTGATCTTTCAATGCAGAGCAACACCCTCATTAGTTTTTTTTCACCTTCTCACCTTCTTTCATTAAACCATACCCTTTACAGTCCCAGTTGAACAGCAGGGAACATTATGAGCTGACTGAAAAGCATTTTCCTTTGTTAACATGTTTTTTCATCATCAAGCAATTGAGCAGTAATGAGGACCCAGATCATATTTTCATTATAAATATGCATAGCAAAGTGTATATATATATATGTATGTAGAAGTGGGTTCCTAAAATAAATAAACAAACAAAACAACTGTGTGGTGAAGGGAAGGAATTGAGGAAAACAAGATGACAAAGCTTTTTCCTGATGCTCTGCCTTTGCTAGTATACAGAAGCATCAAAGTCAGGAAAGTCTCTAAGTGATGCTGGGTGCTCTGAATGTTGCATTTAATGGAAATAGGCATAAGATTGTATCTGCAGCTTCTGTGTGATGCAAATCGATATCATTCATCAGTATGGCAAAAGAAACCAACAAATAAACAAACAAAACCCAACTAAAACCACAGCCTAAGATGACTAAAATAGATTGGTTCTTTCATGGAAATATACAGATTTGTTTTCTCTCTTGACTTTTGTTCCTGTTTTCCTTCCTCCTGCTCGATATGAAAACAACCCATCAGTGTCAGTGCTTAAGTAGGGACAGAATATATCAGCCTCTGTAGCATATATGTTCAGCTCCAGAAAAGAGAAACAATGAGGAGTTTGGGTGAGAACCAAATGTTTTCTAGCTCAGGTTCATTCAGAGATGTAGCTGTGTGAAGGAGGCATTGTTTCTGTGCATGTGTTTGTACAGCACTTAATAAAATGAGGCTGTAGTTGGAGGGTGGAGGAAAGAGCTCAACTGTTATGGGAATGACTGTAAACCCCAGCTATGATAAAATGTGCTGAAAGCAGCAGTGCTAAGTGCTATCCCAGGGAAAGGTGCTCCTCTGCTGGAACACCTCTGCTATGAATAAAAGTTGGAAGAGTTTTGGTTGTTCAGCCTGGAGAAGAGAAGGCTCCAGGGAGACCTTCTTGTGGCCTTTCAATACTTAAAAGGTACCTATAGGAAAGATAGGAATGATCTTTTTAGCAGGGCCTGTTGTTGTAATACAAGGGGAAACAGTTTTAAACTAAAAGAGGGAGATTTAGACTAGATATAAGGAAGAACTTCTTCACAATGAGAGTGGTGAAACACTAGCACAGGTTGTCCAGGGAGATTTTAGATGCCTCATCACTGGAAACATTCAAGGGCAAGTTGGCCAGGGCTCTAAACAACCTGGTCTAGTTGAAGATGTCCCTGCTTACTGCAAGGGTGTTGGGCTAGATGACCTTGAAAAGTCCTTTCTAACCTAAAGCATTCTGTGATTGATTCTATGATCCTATGACTGCAGTGGGTATCCTCCCTGTCCTAACAGACTCTGCATAGTCCACTGGTGCAGTTGTGCTCCCGGATAGCCTAGGGTCTGCATGCTTACAGCTCCCCTCAGCCTTCACTCCCTCCCAGGCTGGTTCTTCCCATCAGTTTGCCCAGCACAGGGAAGCACTGTGAGTCTGCAGAATCCAATTCCCCCTGCAGTTCAGGAGAAGCATGCAGAGACTCCAAAGGAGAAAGAAACACAAACTTCCCTCTCTTCTTTTGTGCCAGCCCTCAGGCTGTATCACAGTCTGGTCCTTAGGAGACAGTCTGGTTACTTCTTTTGCCTCTGCCAACTTCTCTATGCCTTTTCCACAATAATTACCACTACTGTGGCTACATTTGTTCATATGGTCAAGGATTGCTAATGCTATATCCCTCTTGCCCCACAGATTATTCATCATAGTGTCATATAGTACTCAGCAATGTACACTTGTGTGCTTATTTTCATTTAATTAGACACTTTGGTCATGGAAGCCCTGTCAGCTCAGGCTTTGTTATTTCAGAATATTCACCTGAAGTCTTGTGGCATCTGTGTGATGGACAGGTCACCTAGCATTTTCAGCTCTGTAAAGCAGAGGGGAATGCATGTGTGCTTCATAGTTCCAAGTTTAAACAACAAAACCCAAATCACAAAGCTCAAGCCTACTCAACATTTTCTCTGCTAAGGCAAAGGGGAACTGGATGCCAGCAGCTTTTCACTTCACTGTCCCTGGATTCAATGGAAAATAATTCCACCTTAATAGCAGTGAGGTTCTGCACACAGATCAGCCTGGGATCAGCCCCTGGAGCTCTCCTTGCAGCATCGAGTTAGGAAGAGAATAGGACAAACAGCTGGTGGTGCAGGGGTTCTCCAGAGAAAGCCCTGATGTGATTGTGTTTTGGCATGACCCCATCTTGAAGCCCTGTTGAGAAGATTCAGATTTTCCTGTATTATTTTTTGGTTGGGAAGAAGTTTTTGGCTTCCAGAATCAATTCACTTGATGAAGAAAACACTAAAAAAATGAAGGGCCAGAAGATATGTTTTATCTCAAGGAAAAACAGCAACATGATGTCTCTCTGAGAGAGCACTGTCTCAGAAGCATCTTTTATGGTTGGCTAGGGAAAGCTGACTTCTAAACTCCAACCTGGGGGGAGAGATTCAGAAACATAATAGCTTCTAAATATTTAGATTCACAGCTCTTATTGCAGAGCATTAAAAAACAATAGGATCATCTAAGGACTAGAAGATGGTCTAGATTATTTTATTTTCTATGTTCCAATGACCTTTTCCTATTTCTAAGGCCTAAGCTTGTCTTCTGCTCACCTATATTGGCCCTGGCTCAAAAAGTCATATAACATTTTATAGGTAGCTTTTAGCACCAGCACCAGGAGCCATCCTGGACAAATGGAATTGCAGATAAATTCACCAATTTCCTCCCTGCCTCAATCATTTATAAAAGCTATTTTTATTAAAACCTTCTTGGGTGCTTCTCCTGCTGCAGCTGGGAGACCATGTGATGAACATTTTCTATTAGACCACAGAAGAAAGAGGCAGAAGTGCTTTGTTTACTTCAGTGTTGGCTTCCCTTTCTTTCTGCAATGCTTGTGCTCTTTAGGATGACCAAGAATACTAGCATGTGGCAGAAAAGCCCTGACAGAAGCTGCAGCAGCAGAATTTCAGTGTTCAGAGGGTATTTTTAGATGCAAAGGTGTAAGATACATTTAGCCTGCTTGTCAGGAGATGATTTGGTTAACTCTTCTCCAGAGCAGCACAGGGAGACCATCTGTTTGAGACCACGAGGTTATTGAGGAGGCTAGCTTGCTGGACCACATTTGTCTATTGGACTGAGTAAGAAATGCAATAATATAGCAAGGTGTACAATTCTGTCACCACAAACTTGAGATGTCTTCCCTCATCAACACTGGTGCAGTTGTGGGTAAGTTATTCAGAGACAGGAGAGTGACAAAAGACACAAAGCTTTCCCACGTGCTTGCATTGTCTGAAATGTGAAAGGGCCTTAGCCTGCACACTTGCAGAGGTCAGTTTTCTGCTGGATTCAGTGCAGGAGGGTGACCTGAAAAGAGGAATTTCTATAGCAAGGATCAGAGAATCAGAGTCTGTTGTGCCTGATTTTTGTCCTTTATGCAAGTCTGTGTAACTCTACCTCCCACTTGCTTTGTACTCTAACCCTAACACACACACCTTCACCCCTTTGGAATGGGTATTACTATGGAAACAATTGTGTCCTTGCTATTGTTAAGGGCAGCTGAGTGACATCCAGAAATCCCATATATTCACAGAAAATTGTAATAGTAAATCATCTGACCAGCTATTCTTAGCCACTCTCTTTCTCATGTAAGAGGATGATATATAAAGGGAGATTGTAGGAAGGAGCTTTTTTTTTCCTCATAGAAATTTATGGCCACTCAGCTGAAGCAGAAAGGTAAAGTTAAAAAACCCAAAGCATTTCATGGGCAGCAGAACTAATGAAGCCTAGTTCCCTATGGATCTGTATCCCATGGCTGGATTCTCTGATAACTAATACAATGCTAGCCGTCTGATCACATCTTTTCTTTTAGCTGAGGCATTCAGAATGCTTTTGATCCATGCTCAGGTATCTAGTAACAACTGAGTTGATATTGCAGCTTTTGAGGCTACAGACAATGGTCTGGCTTATCTACCCACACACAAAAAAGTTTTCATCAAACTTGTAGAAATCTAATATTTGAGATTGCTATACTTCCACCATATGAGGTTGAAACAAACTGTCAAGTTCAGAAAGTACTAGTGGGGAACAGACAGACACAAAAACACTGAATATGTGATCTTCTGAAACTCTTTTCCTGGGGAAATCAGCCTAAAATTTTGCTTGAATTCTTGTTCCTTGTAAGAATGTTTCTGTGCCCAGGTTCTCCAGGCTAGCAGGTGGATAAACCTTCTCTGCTTCATAAGAGATGACATAAAGACTTTTCAGTCTTTTTCAACAAATGCTTAAAAAAGGCAAAGTTGCAACAGGGGAAATTCTTGTGAAATATTAGGGATTTGGGTTTGAGTTTTTTTGTTGGGTTTTGGTTTTGTTTTTTATTTCACAGTGAAGGTAGTGAAGCTGAGGAGCAGGCTGACCAGACAGTGTGTAGAGTCTCTGCCCTTGGAGATATTCTGTAATTCTGTGATATTTGAAAGTCAACTAGGGAAAGCCCAGAACTACCTTCTGTGACTTCTGCTTTGAATGGGAAATGGACCAGATAAGCTCCAGAGATCCCTTCTGATCTAGAGTTTCAGTGCTTCTCTATTACCTTAGATTTAATTTTTGTAGACCTCTGTTACCCAGGAAGAAACACAATCAAGGTCAAATTCTTCAGGAACATGATGTTCTGATAAACAATGTGTGCATGCTGGCATGAGCAAACCTCTATGGAAAGGTTCAGGTTTTTACTGTCTGAGAAAAAACTAGAGCTTTTCAACTGAGTCCTTAGTGGTTTCTGAGTATTAGTTTCTTCCTTGTTTCATTTAATCTGTGTGTAAAGCCACTGGGAAGCTCCATGTTGTGTAAAAACCTCCAGCTTTTGCCTCCTCCCTCTCTGCTAAACTGGAGAATGTCATGCAGGCAGCAAGACCACTGGAGCCAATGTCTCTTGCAGATAATAGATGCTTTCTAAATTCATTACCTTTCTTGCATAATTTTGGATAGCATGCTCTGGAAAATTTGGCTGAAGTGGGAGGGAAAAAGGGGAGTATTGTTTTTATGAAACACAACATTTTATAATGTGATTGCCTATCCCAAGTGCAATCAATCTGACCATTGAGCTGGCAGTGTTTAGAAGCAGATTAAAATCACTACAGATCTGAAGACTCCAAATGTTCCCATATTGGGAATATATGGACATAGGAAATAAACATAAAAATAAAAATACCAAACAAACATACAAACCCATCATAAAAGCATTTTTTCCTCACTCTTTTTTCTCTTTATTGACATTAGTGCAGTGAGAGATGGTGAAGTAGCACATTAGGAATGAGCCAAATGGCCAGAATAAAAGAAGTCCAGTGACAAAACTTTCCACCAGCAACCCAACTTTGCTTAGCTTAAACCTTTTCACCAACTCCTGCAGCACAGTTCCTAAAATAATTGAGTGCTTTATTATTTATTGCTTACCTTGTGATAGCACAGGGGGGGGCCTGCAGCAGGGCTGGAGGGAGCTCACAGGAAGGCAAGAGCCTTTGTATTGCAGGGTTTAGGAACTCAGACCAAAGGCAACAGGTGGATACAACAGCCAGCCAGAGGCAGCACAAGGTATCAATGGGCTGATTATGAATGGTGGGACAAGCAGCTGTCACAGCACACCAGCTGCCCAGCCACTGACATCTCACATTGAAGAAAGGAAAGAAAGAAACCAAGCCACCAATAACTGATCCCCCTCCCCAAGCCTCACTGACAAAGACAAGTCTAATTTCAGCTGCTGTATCATTGTTTTTTGGTTACTCATGTCCTTTTCCACCCCTACTCACTTCCTGGTGGATGCTGTACCCTCATTTGCCTGTCATCTCTTTTATTTAGGGCTAGGCTGTCCCACATAAGGGCATGAAGCAAAACTTTCCTGACCTCACCAGGAAGGAAGGGGAGGTTTTAGATATTGGGAGGTGGAGAACAGGGCACAACATCTTACAGGCAGGAATAGGGGGGTATTTTTTTTTCTGTAGTACAGCCTAGAACTATGTGTGCATTTGCAGAGGTGAGATTGGCAAAGATCTTGGGGACCTGAGGGGCAAAGAAGGGAGAAGAGTGGAGTACACTTATTTGGGTACTGAGACACTGCTGTGCACCAGAATGGGAAGTTGCTGTGCTCTGGTCCCTCAGTACAAGCTGAAGCCTACATCCATCCTTTAGGGTCATAATACAGCCAAGAGACCATGGCAAGTGACTCAGGTGACCCACTAGTGAACATACAGAATGACACACCTCGGGTGCAATCTGGTCCTCTTTAAAGCATCCCATTTTGCCCATAGCCACCCTTTCAGAAGTGCATGAGTCTTCTGTAGGTCCTGGTCATACCTTCTGCTCCAGGGTAGAGATTTCAGATATCCAGACACTTCAGATGCACCTAGTTTTGGAAACCCAGTCAAGCTCCAGGTTTGTAAGGTGGAGCTAACTGCATTGCTCTGCATATTCCACTGACTACTTCTGTGCTAACTTACCTTGGGGGTTTGGCCAGCTATGGTTGAGACCTAAACACTTGCACCTACATACCAACATGTAGGTGTCTCACTCTAGACTTGATCCCACTTTGGCCTCTCTTGTAACAAGACTCTAGAAAACAGCAGGTAGAAGTCATAGCAATTACTGCAAGGACACAGCTGTTAGCTGAGAAGCAACTTCAATTAGCACATGTAGAGCTCTGTGCCACTGCAGTAAATCAGCTTCCTGTACCTGAGCTAAGGTGTTTAAACCTGTCTGAGATCATCATGCTGCAATGCTGCCTGCAGTGGAAGTGCACTTGAAGATTGCTGGTCCTTAGGCCAATGTTGCTGTTCAACCACCTTCTCCAGGATCATAAGGTTACTGCACTTTGCAGGAGAAGTGAAGGTTAACTCAATATAACCTTGTGCTTTCTTAACTGGCCCTGAAATTATCCAACATGTAAGTCAGGATTCAAACCAAAATGTCTTGTATTTTCCCTGCACTTTCTCCTGGGGAGAGGAAGGGAAAAGAAAAGGAACTGTTCCAAATCAGTAGTGTTAGCAGTGACCAGCTCTACTACTACCATGGAAGGTCTCCCCAAGCAGAGGCTGATACCAGCTCTAAGATTAGTTTCAAGCTTAAACTAGCTTCAAAAATAGATGAAAGAAGAGAGAAGATGGGCATTTGATGATGTTCAGAACTGAAGAGTTGGGGAAAGGTAGAAGCCTAGGTCTTTTATCTTGTGGTTTTTAATAAGACTTATGGTTCTCTTGCATTTTCTTGTGGCAGAAGTAAGGTAGCAAACCCTTCCACACTGCCTGTAAACTCATGAAGGACAAGCCCACCCCTGCAAAGCAGTGTGGTGTGATCTCCCCATACTAATCCTTGCACCAGAGCCAGAAGCAAGACAGTATATCAGTAAGCACAGAGCCAGAACTTGGTGCCTGTGGGCTTGCTGAGGTACAGTGGTGCACAGGGTGACTACTTTGTGGGAGACATGAGTAAATGTGGTTTCAGAAGAGGAAAGAGTAGTGATTGCAGGCTATAAGGGTGTTTGCAACAGACTTGCAAATGTCAGGCAGGCTTTATTTGCATTAGCTAATATTCAAATCAGAAATAATGGATCTTTGATTGGTTAAATTAAACAGGACTTGAAGAAGGAAGTTGGAAAAGGGAACTGCACACCACAAAATCCATGAACATTACATAAGGATTTACAAATCAACCTGGAATTACTGGGTACTAGAGACAAGCATTTTGAATTGTTCTGGTGAAACCCACATAGAGGCTGGGAATTATTTAAGAAGGCTAAAGGTGGTTTCAAAACTGATGTTAGAAATGCACCCTCATATCTCAGTTTTTAAGGAGCCTCTTAACAATAATTCCCCACACTTCTTATTATTTGAAGTAGAGGTAAGAGAAAGAAATCTCTCTTGGAATTCAGGTAGGCAAGATTACAAGCAGAAGTTTACAGTTTGATGATCAGGCTCTCCAATTGTCTGTCAGAGCAACTTAACTCTTATCAAAATCCTGCTACCTGCTGAAGGAGGTTTGGGTGGTGGAAAAAAAACCCCACCAGCCATGTCTGAGGAGTTTCTGGTTTGTAATGAAAGGTCCAGATTACTTTCTGATTGTCTGAAAGAGATGCAGTCTCAAAACTTACACTCTTGTTAAGCAGTGGGTCTTTGAAACACAGGCTCTTTGTATTCAGTTCAGAGCTTTCCTTTGGCTTCTTCCTCCCTTCTCCTTTTGTACATAGCACATTGAAATCTCCCTTCTTGTAACTGGATATAATCCCAGTCCCAGTTCATAATAACAGTGGTCACTGGTGGTGAGCAGTTTTCCAGGGAGAATCCATTATCTGAGGCATTCATAACTGGACTGGAGAAAACAGTCAAAAATGTATAGGAGGGAGAAGGAACTATTCTGCAGTGCCAAGGGTTGGGCTGGGTGACCAAAAAGGTCTTTTTAATCTTGCATTTCTATGCTGATCATGGAAGCACAAAGTCTAATGAGCCAGATATTCAAATATCTTCAGGCAAACCATTTTGGCCAGGAAGAAAGTACGTTGGATGCTCAACTTGATGCATCTGAAAGAAAATCAATAGTTTTCCAAAGGCCATAATAGGACAGAAATAGTACTGGCATTTCTGGATATTTCTCTGTCAAAATTTATACCATCAGTTACATAAGCAAACAAGTGTTTTGTTTTTCATCAGAGGCTGTAGTGAACAGTTTTAGTTACTCTTGTTTCAGGTCTCAGTCTTGCTGTCTTTATATGGATGTTGTTAACATATCAACACTCCAAAGTCTTTTTTTTTTTGAAGTACCATGATTTCCCACCCAGTGAACTACACTGAATTCTTTACATTACAGAATGCCAAAATCAGTACCCCCAGTACTGGAAACAATCCTCACCTGTGCATGGGAAATGAAGAACAAGCTGGTTGAAGAACTACCTTCCTTTACCATATCTGACTTCACAAAGCATTAAATACCCTGGTTGAAGAGCAGCCTAGGGGAAAATTCTGCCCTCTCTGCAGGGAGATGTGATGTGCAGATGATAGTTCAGCAGATGTTTCCAAGCATAAGGAGCAAATGCTCCTCCAGGGACCATGCCCAGGAGGTGTGCAAGTGGATGCTGTTGGGGTTGGGTTTCAGCAGGACCAGCTCAGCCCTGGGGCTGATCCCCTGCCAGGTGACCCAGCACATGCAACTCATCTTAATTAGAGGAGAGGAACCACCCCACCCATTGCCCCTATAAACTCACCCTTGGTTCATTTACTTTTAGGACTTTCTGCAGAGGCAGCTGTGCTGATGCCATGGGGATGAGAGTGATATAAATGGTTACAAAAGTGCCTGTCTGCTTACAGGATGCTTCACCTCACTATGTTATCCCACAGGGGTAGCAGGCAGGTGACAGACCAGCTCTGTAGCAGGTTTGGGTATTGATGCCACAGGATGGTACAGGTAAGCCAGTCAAGAATTCACCAGGAGAATACTTATTTAATGGAAAATTACTATTTACTGAAATGGAACCATTGAGAGGATCTTGGTGACCTCCACAAACTTCTGTTCTTTAGAAATAAGTCCTTAAATTAGGCATTTTTCTTAAAATTAGATATTTTAGTACAAGTGGTTTGGTTTAGAAGCATTTGATTGTCAGTTTCCTAAACTAGCTTTCACTTCAAAATGTTTATATTATTATATATATTATTATATTATTTATTCTATTATATGTTTATATTATTAATCACTGAATGTTTTGATCACTTATTTTGTGCTTGCTACAATGCCAATTGTTAAATCAATTACCAAACCAATTATCTATTACAAATGACCATTTTGCTTTGTTACCAATGAGGAAACCAAATATGAATTACCAACCCAATTAGAATACCAATTAAAAATTTCCATTGTAATTACCAGTCACTAGTAAGGATTACCCCAATGGCCATTTGGAGCAGCAATTGCCAATTAAAATACCAATTACCACAGCAAATATCAGTTACAGTAACACTTAACAATTAGAATACTAATGAATTATTGCATTTCCATATCTGATATTGTTTATAATTAAAATAATTGTTATGCTCTAGTCATATATAAAAATGAAATGACAGCATTGAAGATCTCCAAATCAAGACAGAAGCAAAACCTTTCAGCTGATAGCAATGATATTTCCTCACAAAACTGTGGAGCATGGGGAGTTTAAACCTGGGGGCTTTTTATACTGATAATGAATGGAAAAATGATGGCATTCCCCAGAGAATAGAAACTTGAGGTTGCCATTTGTAGCAGGAAACCCCAAATCTGTTGGGAAGCCCACCTGCTCTGGGGAGATGCAGCATCAGACCTTGGCCTTCCTAATGCTCAGTCCCTGGGGTAGAAACCAGGGTGACTTACTCATGATCCATGGGAGATCTGGACAGTTGGGTCACAGCTGTTACTCTGTCCCTTTGTGCTGCAGAGGTTCATGTCTTGTCCTCAGTACCAGCAACCCTCAGAGAAACACTTCTCCTAAAAACCAGTTGATTGAGACATTGCTGCTCACTGCCCCTGCTTTTCTGTACCAAGCTGGAGCTGCAGGCAAGGGGTTAGGTTGGATTTAGTTGGTGGTGTGTGTGTTTCACCCCAGAAATCCCCTGTTCCAGGAGAACCTTGTGGCCACTGGGGTGTTAGCAAGGTGAGACCATGGCTTCAGTTGTGCTGGGGGAGCAGCCTGGCTTGGGGCTGTGGGGCTCAACAGTGCAGCATGGGTGGGGATGGAGGAGTTTCAGGGCAGAGCTGAGCTGATAGTCCCAGTTTTGGACCTGCATGTGTTGGATGCCAGTGCATAACCCAGAGTAGTGAAATCCTTTCTTCTCATGGTGCCCAACCATGAGAGCACTCTGGCCTGGGCCACCCTCTGACCCTGGCTGCTCTTTGGAAAAGCACTGCTGAAACCACATCAAAACCTTTCCAGGGCCCTACTAACCATTTGACAGTGCCAAGAAAATCATGCAGCTCTTTGTACCTGTACCCTGGACCTGTTTCACTAGAGAAGACATAACCTATACCAGTTTTTGCTTAGGAACCCTATGGAGCTGGGGTTTAGCACTGCCACTTCTCAGATGGGGTGAGGGACTCTTTTTGTGGGGATCTATAAGCTAAAGGACTGCCACATCACACTATATGAATATAAAACCTACTCCTCAGGCTGTAGCAGATCCCAGCAGTGCATAACCCATTGCTCATTACACAGAATCTGGGAGTCCATATGTTCAAATGATGATGGGTGATACATTTTCATTGTGTGACACACACTCACCTCTGCAGTTACCTTATAATTACATGGATTTGACTTGTTAGGGCATGTAACAGCTCCTAGGTGGAAGTCAGAGTGTTGGAGGCTTCTCTGGGAAAGCCAAAATATTGCAGACTAATGGGGGTTTATGTAGCTGAGCTGCAACCATGCAGTGCAACATTTAATACAGAACATAAGCCCTGGCAAAAATCTAGTTGTGCCCTTGTCTCAAAGGCTTCTTGGCAGATGCCAGAATTGACAACTGGAACAATCCATGGCAGATCTTAGGATATTATGGACAAGTCTGTTTGTCTGACTGTCTGTCTGCCTGCCTCAGAGACTCAGGTATTCAAGAAGTGCCCAAGCATAATGTCACTGTGCATGAGCACAGATCACAGTGGGATGTGTGTGGGAGGGAAAGGACCAATATGGTTACAGATTGTGCCTCTGCCTTCTGGGTCCTTGGCTGCTCTGAAGACCATTAAGGTCCTTGGCAGTGTTTTAGCACTCCTGGGGGCAGTGACATCTCCTCCAGGCTCTGCTATGGCCTCAGCTCTGCAGCACAGCATCTCAGCAGTGCACAGCACAGGTACTTACTGGAGGTCTCTGCAGTGCTTGAACTTGGGAACTGCTCCAAGAGAAGGGTAAAGGAATTTTGGAGCCTTGTAGCAGCTCTGTAAAAGAAGTGGGAAAGGACAGGAGACACCTTCCCTCAAAGGGTCATTATGTTCAGTAGCTCCTGAGAGAAAACTATCTGACATGGGGAATGTTTATTTGGATTAGGACTGATTTTGTGTGGCACAAAAAAAAAAACAAACCACAAAACAAAACCCAAACAAGCAAACAAAAACACAAAAAAGGGGAAATTATCAATGTTTTACTGCAGTTCTGGCTTCCCAAAAACTGCTCAATCTCTTTCCTAGGCAGGATTTTAATGCTCCTTGTCTCTTTACAAAAATGCAAGTGTTATTCTCTTCTTTTTGCATTTCCCTCTACAAAATCTGAAGTTTAAGACTAAATGCTAGGACTCCTGAAGTTCAGCAGATCTTTGATTTTTCCTGTGCAAGTTCTGTTTGTGGCCAGCAAGCCAGCAAAGGACTTTCCTGTAAACAGTCAACCAGAGAGAAACATAGATTCACTCTTGCTCCCATAGTAACTGTCATCCAAAACCTATGACACTATCTTCATCCTCATTGTTAAAGACAGAGATTAATTGTCTGGTCCAAACTCTCATTAAAGATTAAAATGTATTCCTATGCAGTGTCTCTTCAGCAGGACTAAACCAGGATGGACTTTCCCTGGACTCCTTAAATGGAGTGATAAATGATTGTACTTTACCTTTGCAACATCAGAGCATGGTGAATTCATGGAGGTGTTTGCAGGGAAAAGGTAGATTAGGAAACTACAGAGCAGTTGGCCAGCTCAAAAAAAATCATTCTACATGATTTTTTTCTTTGGTGCCTATTGGTCTGCTTCCACTCTCAGTCCTTTTAGAAATATTTAGACAAATGTAGTTGGTTTGTGCTTCTAATGTGTCCCTTCTGGTCTGTTCATTTTTAGTGCATCCCTGAAAGGTTGATCTTCTTTGTCATCTTTGAAACTACAGTGATGCCTAAGTTCTTTCTGAGGTCAGTAATTAAGCATCTTTTTTTTCATCAGAGAACCAAAAAAAACCCCATTTGCTCATCTCTTGTTGGGGAAAACATGGGCTTGCCTTCTATATTTATAGACTTCCAGATTAGCTGTCAACCTGAAAAGAGAATATTCTGCTCTTGGGAAGCCCATACACTGCAGGCTTACTAGCCTGCAACATAAGCATTTATTATATCATAGTGGCTATGGAGGCAACATTTAATTCAGCAGCTTCATGAGACTTAGGAGAACTGATAGGTGGTGGAATCCAATTACTGTGCCATCAACAGGGCAAGGCTCAAATCTGGGATAGAGTATGTATAAATTCTGGTAAGGAGTAGGAAAGAGTCTCTAAAGCTCTGCTTGCTCCTGCAGATGACAGCTAAATTCTCCAGAATCCTTAAGTACCTGAGTACCTCATCACAGCTTAACAACTCAGCCCTTACCACATGCTTAAGCTCAGTGACATCCACAAACTATGTATTTCCAGGTCATCTGGAGAGGAAAATGGATTCTTAGCATGAAGTGGGGATAGCTATAGCAAATACAGGTCCAGTTTCCTCTCCTGCCTGCAGAAGTTCAAATCCACATTCTCCTACATACCTGGGAACGACTTTGCTCTTGAATCTTGCCTTAAAAATAGAGCCTCTTGAGGCAAGGACTAGCACTCACATGTCCCCATCCTAGGAGGAAGCAAATTTTTAACAAATTTCACATCTGGTTCTAAACCCTGACCAGTTTCAAGAGAAGGGAATGGAGATTCAGAGAAAAGGGATTTTTTTGCTTGAAGTCCATCCCAAGTCCTTATCATGAGGTTACTGTGTGGAAGTGGAGGAGGGAGGAAGAAGGGAATCTCAAAAGCATTCAGCTCTGTGATCATCAGCTGGAAATCAGCTTTTTCTTGCAGCATACATGTATTCACATCCTATGAGGAGGGGAAGTGGTGCCATTATGTTATATAGTATTACAGTGTCAGTGTTTCATACGAGGTAACCTACACTGAGCTGTATACTCAGCCCACTGGCTCTTCTGGCTTTTACTTAGAGGTGCAGGGAGCTCAGCAGCTTGTCTCTGGCTCTGGACTCCACCCCAAGGGCCAGGCAGGTCAGAATCCAGTATCAGGATTCATAAGTCGCCTCCAGCCCTAAATCCTTGCCCCATCTCTAGCAATGCACAGAGCCCAGGTCTGCAAGGGGCTTTTACTTGCAAGAATCACAGCAGAAGGGAAACCAAACATGGGACTCAGCCTTACTGCTTCCAGGACCTGGGCTGGCCCTTCCATTTCCCTCCCTTGCTCCTAGTGCCTGGTTCTCCTCCCAGATAACTAATGCTGCTTCCCCAGCTACCCAAGGAAGATTTAACAAGCTGAACCTGGAGCAGCTGCCAGCAGGGTTTGAACCTGTGCTAAGAATATGGGTCAGCAGAAAAGCATGATGGCACAAATGCTATTTAAGGCATTTCACTAAAATATAAAGGCTGTAGGAGAAAGGAAAGGAGTCTGCAGGGTCAAGTCAATAGGTGTCTGTCCATCCATGGAATCCAAAAACTCTATTAGAGTTTGCAGAGGGTGTCAGTAGCCAACTGAGATGCCAGGTAGGAGGGGTGTGTGTGGCCCGGTCCTGTGTGGGTCTAAGCAAGGTGACAGAAACTGTCAGCACCCATGAGCTCCTGAAGCACTTCACAGGTTTGGGTGTAGGGTGCCTGGTGCCATAAACTCCCACTGATGGCAGCTGCAATTGAAGAACTGTGAAGGGTAGGACTGAGTGTGCCACACATCCACCCCCTCATCTCACCACCACCCAGCAGGCACCCTGTGCCCAAACCTGGGGAGCACTGCAGGATGTCCAAGAGTGGCTCCTGCATTATCAGACTTCTCCTTCTGCCTGCTCTTGCCTTTGTGGCTGACAGCCTTTCAGAACAACCAATGCCACCAATTTTGTGCTCATTTCTTGCAGGGACCCTGCCAAGGTCAACAGGTCTGAGATTTCACACGTGTGCTACCCCAAAACCCTTTAATTTGGTCTTGGTTCTTTTTTTCCACATCCCTATTATTAAGGGGGAAAAATACCACTCTCTGAAAAGAGGAGTGTAGCTGTATTAAAATCCCAGCTGGGTGAACTGCTCACAACAGATTCAGCAGATGCAGGCATGCTGATGGCAGGGGTTTGCATGCCAGCTGTGCCCTCTCTTGCCTCTCTGTGTCAGCTCTGTCACTGGTAGCTGGCAAAGGGATGCAGGCTGTTAGAATCCTGCTGCAGAGCTCCAGAGACTCATCTCCAGGCAAGTTCCTGCTGGCTCACATTGGGTACCAGGGAGGAGAAGATGTCTGTACCACTAAGGCTTGTCAGCAGCATAACCACGCTAACGGAGCACATCCCATGTGCTGAGTTAACTCTTCAGCACCAAGCTGAGGCTTTTAGCCTCCTGTAGGCTCAGTCTCCTTGTATCCTTCAGCCCAAAAGGGGATTCTTTCTCCTGCTGCCTCAGCAGGCACTTCAAAAAGCCTAGCCCATTGAAGGAGGATCACATTTTGGTCTTGTCAACCTTGAAAACCTTCCTTTAGCTTCTCACCTCCCACACGTGCTGCATGGATTCATGCACATATGCAAATAAGCAAACATAGTCCTATGTGAGTGCACAGGCAGAGATGCACTTGCATCTACAGGGGGCTTGTGTAGTAAGTGTAACTTTAAAGCACAAATGACCAGAAAGATGTATAAAGCAAGAAAGTCTCTCAGATCAGTGCAGGAGGTTTAAGCCTACCAGACTGCTTTTTGTCATCTTAATTCTCCAAATCTTGTCAGAAATTGTGCTGCAATCTTCACTCCTTTTCTTTTTATTCCAAAAACTCCTGCAGTTACCTGTGGGATGGACAGATAATTACAAATATTGACTGACTTTAAGGCAGAGAGCAATAAAACATTGCCTAGGGGATAAAAAAACCTGCTCCTCAAGTTGTCATATGTTACCTGAAGGCAAAGAGCCAGCAGAAAATACACAATTAAAAGGAACTATTTTTATCCAAAGACAATTTCATTTCCCACTCTTATCCTCAGAGACAGTTACTGTTGTTATTACCTGTTGGTCTGGTGTGCCCAAAGGCCCAGTCAGATCAGGGATACACTGTGCAAGGCACTCTACAGAATATAGTAATGCTGTTGATTTTCTTTCCTCCAAAGATTACCTCCTAGAGCAGACTCCAAGGATAAGGGCAAACCATGAGGTCTCATCTGCTGCCAGGAACATCCCAGGAGGAGGAGAGGAATAGCTGCACTTACCAAATGTTGTCTTCTCACTCCTCTCCCATGTGGATGAAAAGTCTCAGAGGTTGCAACTTTCCCTGAGGAAGAAAGGGTCAGAGTTTTTGTCTCAGAAGGGGCAGCTCCATCCCTCCTGCTGCCATGGCTCTGTACTCCAACTCCAGGGTGAAGAGCACAGGGAGAGCTGATCAGATGGTGAAGAAAACATGTCTTCAGTCATCAGCAGCTCTTTCTGTTCCCATTCTGGTCTCCCCAGACAGCTGATACTTTGCAGTCCCAGGGAGCTGGTATTTCTTAGCAGCATCTTCTTGCTGCTTGGCACCTGCACTTTATGTTCTGAGTCAGACATCCATGCTATACTGGCACACACACACACACACCACCATTCTCTAGGGCCAATAAAAACAGGTTTGTGCCTGTATGCTTGAAAATGAGTCCCCATCTCTCCTCAACAGCATTTAGCTTCTGAGTTAGTGTTCAGATGGGAG
Organism: Galbula dea; assembly: GCA_013399015.1. Lineage (NCBI taxonomy): Eukaryota > Metazoa > Chordata > Aves > Piciformes > Galbulidae > Galbula > Galbula dea. The sequence goes on along the minus strand of VWZX01005103.1, from coordinate 696,382 downwards.
GTAATTAAGTCCTACCAGGGGTCTGGATTTATTGCTAGTTCTGAAACCAGACAAATGCATGAGACATAACTCATCTTCTTCATTCCTGAAAGCAGTCTTCAGCATTCACCTCTCTGGTCCTGGCTCTTCTCCCCGTGGGGCAGATACCACCAGCCTTCGTGTCGCAGCTGTAGTTAAGGCACCTGGGAGAGCAAGTGAGGAAGATGTTGGCATAGATCTAACATATGTTGTTAGCACAACACACAAGCATATCCCTCAGGCTACTTCACTGCCATCTCTAATGCAAGCAGGGAAGTCTTTTATAACAGGAACATCATGCTCACTCCCCTAGCCAGACAGAGAGAGTGTGAGTGCATTAACAAGGTTTGCTCTTTCATCTCCCTGTACAGATTAAACAGAGACCCCACCATATGCCTGTGATCCCAGAGCATGCCTTGGAGATCAGAAAAGTAAAAATATTATGATAAACATTCAGGGACTGTGAACTATACTACTGAGGATCAGTGGATGCCTGTCATGCTTTCCCAGATACCTCAGTGATGAGTTTAAATAACGTGAGTACTTGATAGAGATCACTCTTCAGCTAGCTAAACAATTAAAATCAAATGCAGAGTTATTACTGTGAGCATCTGAGAACATTACCAGGAGCACAGGATCCAAAAGAGCAGTCTGGTGCACTTGAATTCCTCTTGCACTCCTGGTACTTGCCTGTTTCAGCTCCTGCAACAAATTCTCATCAGTTGGTGCTCAATAGGTTGTGCTGCCCCAGTGATTCACATTCACATTTTTTAACCTTTCTGATTCTGCTTTTGTCATGAGCTCAATATTTGGAAGCCTCATTTGCTGATTCTGTCTGATATGTTGATTAATCTAAGGGCTTCTAAGCAGCCAGGACAAATACTTGGAAACAACTCCATATAGAGATATTCTCTTTAATTGTCATACTGTATAATTACAAATATTCACATCTCTATTGGTATATGTTTATGTACACACACACACACTTACACATACATGTGTACACTTCTTACAGCAAATGCTGAGGGCCAGACAGACACTTGGCATGCACTGAACCTACTATCCTATGAAACCCAACAGGGACATCAATTTCCTTGCTGGGGGAGATAGATTATCAAGACCTATATTTTTTGAAGTATAGAAACTCCTGGCCAGACAACAAGCCCATAATCTCCCTCTCTCCCCACTGCTAGAGCTTTGAGATAAATACATAAAAGCAGAAAATTTTGAGTTAAAGCTTCCAATCTCTGAATGTGTGCAATATATCATACTTTAACCTAAATATTGCTCCACTATCTAGACATGACTAACAGAATTAAGGTCAGAGCAGCAGATGAATCTCAGAGGATTTTTTGGTACAAAGAATATGACTGACTTTTCAAAAGCAGAACTAGTGGGGAAAGAGATTTCTATGTAGATGTCAAAGAGAAAGGGATGTCCTTGCTTCATAGCTCCACAGGCATGTGAGCAGACATGCACTCCCACAGACAGATATGTTTACAGACTGCTAACAAAGAAGATGTATCTGTGGGGTTTAGCCTATTGTAGTTATAGCTGTATTTTTTAGTACTATTTTGCATGCATTGAAATTTTGTTAGCCAATTTTGTAGCCTATTGTGTGTGAATCTGTGGGTTTAAGCCCTGTTGTGCATGCATTGCAGAAGTGTTCTTCATGGTCATTCACAGACTTTTTTCCCCCCACTCCTACCATCCAAACAACTTCATCTAGTTCTGAAATTTGTCCCATGAGGATATGAGTTTCTATCACTAAATTATTACTTGAATGGTATATTCCAGTCTTAACACTGCTGTGTTCATTTGATGTCACAGTTTTTAAGAACAAGGCAGGAGTGATGAGAAAGGATTGGACTCTCCACACCCTAAATCTCTCAGGGAGTTCTCCTGGGAGCAATACTGCCCTAAACATTTGGAAATGTAGCATTTCTTACTCATTTCAATCATTTTGCCTTTCACCACTTGATAATGATGCTTAATATCCCATTCAAACCATTAACCAGCTAACCAAGAATGAAAATAAACAGCTTGGGCCACTTTGTTTAAATCTGGGAACCTGGCCACATTTTGAGAATTAAGAGAGAGCCTCATTTGCCTGACTCTTCAGCTGGGCTAGTCTTGACAAATTGCATGACTACTGCTGAAAAAAAAAAACCCTAAACCCAAACTCTAGAATCTTCATCTTGCTAAAAATGCCCAAATATCCTGATGGGTTTTTTTGCTCTTGCAATGAAAGAGAAAGTTTCCCCTGAAATGTGTTGATTGAGAATTATTAAAGGTTAACCTTCCCCATGCTGCAGAAGGTCAACTGCAGCTCCTTCCTGGGGATTAGCTCCCTGGTTATTCAAGCTACAACAAAACATATGCCTTTGCCTTGTTTCTCCCCAACCCTGGCTCTTCTCAGGGTTTCCTGCAGGACTCCCATCTGTTAGCCCAGCCATTTTCCTGGTGTGAATATAAGCAAGAGCTATAATTATCTAGGTATAGACAAGTAGAAAAGAGATGGGACCCAGAAATGATGGAGAGATTCATACACAGGTCCCTACCCATTTGTAGTTCTGGATTCTTAGCAGTTTCTGACAGAATGATCAGTGATTTCAGCAGAGCCCAAAGATGTGTGAGTTTATTTGCAGGTGCAACTGAGCAGTGTCTTGACAATAACAGCCATCTGAGATTCTCAAACTGAACAGGTTTCCCTGGTAAAAAATGCCACTTTGTCCAAAGGGAAATAGTTTATGGAATTGTACTAACTGCCATGACATTTCTCTTGCAGACAAAAAGAAAGGGATACATATTGATTGGGTCAGGATGTCACCCATTTTGGACATATTTGGGATGATAGATATGGAACACTGGTACTTTTCCCAAACTGTTTTGCATTTAGAGAAGTTTATGTAGGATTTGATCCAGGTTTTTATTAATTAAGGTAGCAGAAGGAAATATTGTGAGTTTATTAAAATGAAACTCCTCAGTCAACAGAAGTTTTGGGGTTATTTTTGTGGGTAAAATTTTTGTGGGAAATCTGAGAGAGTTTTTTTTTTGTTTGCTGCAGTCTAGGAAATTTTTCTCTTCTTTTAATAGTGCAATTCCTAGGGAGACTCAGCCTCAATGACACCAGCTCAATCACAACCACATTTTACAGGGGTTTCCCACTACAGCAGGCTTCAAATGTCTGATCTGACATGGAAAGCTGAAGAAAATGCCCTGGGCATCTTTTCATTAGTCCTGCCCAGGGCACTGTGGAAGACATCCTGGCTTTACAGTCTGTATGCAGCCTCTGGATGCTCATGGGAGCTCTCTCCAGAGGACCACTGACAGCTGAGGAGCTGGCTTAGGGTCTCACACTCAAACGTGGTGGCTCAGAGTCCCTCTCCACCTCTATCTTATCAACCCTTCAGTGTATTTGGAGTGCTTGGCCAATATCAATATCATATTAACAAGGGAGAAAGAAACTGTTTGCAGGGCTTTAGAAAAAATGCCATAGTAAAGCAATAGTCTTCTTTTTTGGAGACACTCACCAGTAAGAGGCTCTTAGAATTTTTCCTTTATCCTTTAGAAACCTTGTGAATAGATTTATTAAATCTCATTTGCTGTAAAATGTGCTCCATGGTACTTTGTAAGTGGCTTGCATTGGATGCTGAATAGAAGAACAGGATGTCATGAACCTCTCATTATTTTAATTTCAATCTCTCAGTAATTGGCATTTCAAGTCAATGAAAGACATGGCCTAGTCACAACAAAATGGTATTGTTTTACTTCAGTTTGAAACCTTTCCACAGTGAAAAAAAAATGCCCATATTTGAGTCCTCAGTTTTCCATTACAGATAGACAATTTTATTATCAGGCTGATAGTTTGGGGATTATGTCTTTGCTGGAAATGTCAAAAAAGCTGTCACATTGTAGATAAATTTCAGTCTTACTACCAGAGGAAATTCCAAAATACACCTCAGGTGATGCTATTATGAAGAGAAGAATCAATCCAGGAGTTCAGAAGGAGGCAGGATTTAGGGGAAAAGTTAAAAAAACCAAAGAGCACTGCTCACATATGGAAATTAAAATGGTCACCGATGAGTCCACAAAGAGACAGCTCAAATTATCCTCACAATTATCAGGTAGAAGACTGCAAATTATCCTCCTAGTTCACAAAGAAAAAGCAATCTAGAGGAGAAGTGCTGATTTACATAATCAATAGAATACAAATTCAGGGAGGCCACTTTGCAGCACACACAAAAAAAGCAAGCAGACCCAGAGACAGGATTTGCACTAGGCAGATAATGGAAGAAGAACCCTGCTGAGAGAAAATTGAGATAAAAGAAAAAGGACTTTGGAGAGAGGAGGCAGGACTGCACCACCTTGCCTGTGTGCCAGCTCAAGTGCTGGCTTGAAGAAAGCTGCAGTGGGGGAGATGATTTAAGACAAGATTTAAGTTTCATAATGTCACCTGAAATGGAGACCAAGCTCTCAGACTGCCTTCTTGCAGTCTAAAATGTCCTTTGCTGGAAGCTGTAAGTGTCTGATGGCTTTCAGGAGTTGTAGGCAGATCCTGAACATGTCTTTTGATTGTGATATTCAAATTCTAAATGATAATATTCAGTTACAGTTAAAACATTCCAGTGCTTTTGAACTGTGATGATCCAATGCATCAGACTTCTTTTGGTTCCCTCTCTTTTCATGGTGTACAGGCTCCAGGAGACAGGTTAACAGCTCAAGCAATTGAGGAGTATGCTAAAAACTCAGCTCTGCTGAGAGTCCTTCCCCTGAGAGGCCTGAAGAGGCAAATGTCTCTCAGTTCTTCTCACATGGATATTTCTACCTGCAACACCATGCTGCTGGGAGTATTCCCACACATCCCTGCAGACAACACTCATTTTGCAGATGTGGCCTAAAAAGTTGATGAAAGTGTTTGTTTTGGCTTGCAGCTGAACCTGCAAAACCTGTAAATGAGAACAGACTCAATTATATGGGACTTAATTTGGCTGGTTTACTCTTGGCTTGGTCCAAGGGCAGAAGGTGATTCCCATGGGATCATGAGCCTTGATAATCAGGGAGCTGGTCCTGCAAGATGGGCTTTGCACTCTGTCTGTGGCCTGAAAAGGGCTTGGAAACATTGGTAGCTTTAAGTGTATTTCCATGGCCCAGTGGACTCAGTAGGACTCAGGGAACTAAAATTTGGGACCAGATGGGATGAAATTCTGGGAAGTTTAGGGCACAACCCTTATGAGGAGCAGCTGAGGGAACTGGGGTTGTTTAGGCTGGAGAAGAGGAGGCTTAAAGGAGCCTTTCTCCTCTCTACAACTCCCTGAAAGGAGGTTGGAGCAAGGCAGGGGTTCCTCTCTTCTCCCAGGTGACTAGTGATAGGACAAAAGGAAATGGCCTCAAGTTGTGCCAGGATAGATTCAGGTTGGATATTAGGAAAAGTTTTCTTCACTGAAAAAGTTGTTAAGCTTTGGCACAGGCTGCCCAGGGAAGTGATGGAGTCACCATTCCTGGAAGGGCTTAAAAACCATGTAGACACAGCACTTTGTGACACGGTTTAGTGGACACGAGGCTGTTGGGTTGATGGTTGGACTTGGTCTTGGAGGTCTCTTCCAACATGAATGATTCTATGATTCTGTGAAGCAGCAGTGTTGAGAAAGGGTGTGGTAGAGCAGAGTCTGAGCCCAAGGACTCATCTCTTTTTTTGCTGTGTGTGGCTGGCCAGGCTTCCACCCTTGCATGGTTCTCCTTGAGAAAGCATCACAGGTCACAGGCTGCAGCGAGTGCAGTTGTGTGTGGGTGTAGCTAGGTCACTGCAGACACAACATGGAAATGCAAGTGGCCAAGCATGGGTTGTCCCACTCTGCACAACCACAAGACACCATTCTTGTCAGGTTTCTTCCTTTGCTCCAAAGCAGCTGAAATGCAATGCTAGACCCAATGCCTTCCTGCTTCCACTGGCAAAACTCCCTCTGGCTCCCATCAGGGCAGGGGGTGGGAGGGGGTCCCAGCCCAGGCACACCACTGGCATCCTCTGGATTGCTGCAGCAGGACCAAGGCAGGCTGCAGGAGCTGCCCACAGCTCTCTGCCACTCCAGACCACAGCAACTACCACAGTGTTCATAACCCTGGAGAGAAAGTAAAAATAAATTTCCAGGGAAATAATGCATTCCTTCTAATCTGAGTCAAACCTAAAAATTAAGCAGCTATAATTGTCAAACCTAATTTAATTAAAAGCAGCTACTCACCATCTGGTGTTATTTGTATAAATTTGGAAATCTACTATTTCATATTAAATCCCTCCATTTAGCAACTTGTGTTGGAGACTGTATTTCTCCACTGTAATCACTATGTAATTGATCATTTTACAAATTATATTTGCTTCCTCTTGATAGAAATATATTTTCTATAATAACAGGGCAGATGATCAGCCACTTTTTGTTTTTTTCCCATCTAAACTGGGTTTAAAATGAAGACTTGCAACATCAACAAAAAATAATGCACTGAAGTGGAAAGATGTGTGATGAGGCAAGATTTTGTTAGTAGTCAGTTGGGTCATTGAGAGTATAAATGAGAACTCCATGGGATTTCTTTCCTGCCCATGTAAGTGTATATATATGCAGATAAATAATGCTGTATATATGTCTGTTAGGTGTAGAGACAGACAACAGAATAGGTAGTGAAGGACAAGAGTTTGATTTGAAGAGCACTGTGTACTTTCCTGTTTCAGTGTGGAACTGTGGACTTGAAGACACTGAAAAATGGATTGTCAAAAATACATTTCTCTTTCTCTCCCAAGATATGTAATGATCATTTACAGATACTGATACTAAAATAATGAGAAGGACAGCATGAGAAGACTGAAAATTAACAGCAAAATGCTTGACCCAGCTAGCATGGGAGTCATAGGTTCCTCAATGACTTCATAAAACAATTGCCTAAATTTTGACATGCAGATATTTCTGTGAGAAAGTAGAGCAATAGATGAGTAGAATAAAATGAAAAAATAGAAATCCACTGCAATAGGCTCATCTGGGTGTATTCCCAGAGGAATAGGCACAGTGGGCACCTGTTGGAGGCTGCAGGATGGAGAGGAGGCATGGCAAAGTGGTAGGGCAGCAGGAGTGGGTGCAGCTGAGGGCATAGGCTACCTAAATTGGGTTTGGAGAGATGAAGATGCCTGCAGTGTGAATTTGAGTTAATCTCTTATGTGTTCCCAGTTGATGCAGATGTGTAAGCACTTCTAGACAGTGGATGGTTCTCTAGCTGCATTTGCTCAGCACTTGGGTCAAGAGACAGAAGTTTTAGTGGTGGCCTCAGTGCATCAGTGTAAAAATAGATAACAGCAAAACACTAATGACCAAAGGCATTGTTCAGAGTGGATGGTGAAAGAAAGGAGAGGAAGGAATGGGAAGAAAGTGGAAGAAAAAAATCCTCCCTAAGTCTTGAAAAGACACATTTTTCAAGCTCCATTTCCAGCAACAGTGTTGGCATCACCTGTGGCTGCAAACAATACAAGTTAGACCATAAGTCATCTATGGAAAGAGGGCTCATGTCAAGCTGGTTTGACATACAGTTATCTTCTGTGTAAGAATCTTGGCTGGTCTAGGTTTCCAAGGGCTCCTCAGCAAGGAAGATGGCTCCACCTCTACTTCTTAGGCTTTTCCCTCCCCAGCCCAGCCCAGGCTCTGGCCTGGTGCTCCCTCATTGCCCTGGGCTGCTCCCTCACACAGTAGCTCACATCAGCTTCATCAATAAATGACTTGCAAAGCTTCACCCCCATTTTACTCATTGGTATTTATAGATTAATAGCATCCAGGCCATCCTGTTTGGTGCTTTGCTATTTAACAAGCAAACAAATCCAGCATGGATGAGTTTTGTTGTTCAGCTTCTGTTGGACTTTGCCCTGAGGAAAGCCTCAAGCCACTGATGCTCTTTGGGCATGAGCTGCTTTGCAGCAGAGCAGAGGAGCACGAAGGAGGCCCAAACACAAGATGCTCAGATGTGTGCAGAGAATGCAATCTGACCAACTGCTAGGTTTGCTTAAATTGGGACTTGTTAATTATAGCCATTTAAATTGAGTTCTGACTCAGATTTTGAATTCCCAGTGGCAAGATGACAGGGTGGAGAAGGTGTTTGCAAATGGCTGACTCAGAGGATGATGATCAGCACGACAGTGCCTTCTGCCTGTGCTAGTACTATGTGTTTATAGGAGTGATGTTAGAAGGTGACAGTTGCCAGTTCAGCTCCACCCCTTGGTCTGTTCACCAGAGATTATGAAGCCTGGGAGAGACAAAGTGAGCAAACAGAAGAAGGAGCATGTAAATTGGGTGAGTACAAAATGGCAATCCATCATCTTTCTTAGTGCTCTGTCCTCTTCTTTCCACACCTAGTGCTGGTTTTCCAGATTTTTCTCTAGGCATCCAGCTGCTTCTGACTTCAGTTGATGAAATGGCTTCTGAGGGAAGAACAACTGTTCCCTAAATCTTCTCTGAGAGACAGAGCTGCAGAATTCCATCTGGTTCTCCAAATTATGAGACTGCTGATGGGGGAGACCACAGCACCTGGTGCCCACCAGGAGCCCCTGGGACCCCAGTGCCCTTCATGGGGCTGCAGGAGCCTGGGGCTCCCATAACCAGCAGCCAAGGGTTGCCAAAACCCAGGAGCCTGATGGCTCTCTGCAGGGTCTGCCAGAGGGATGGACACTCTGGGGAAAAGCTGCCTGATAGGGAAGTTGCAAAACCTGCCCTAATTTCTGACCAAATTCTGCAAAAATTGGACATGGATCATGGAAGTAGCCAGCTGCTGACAGATCTCCTGTGTTGTCTCTCCTCTCCCAAAAGTGCTTTTGCTTTTTTCTACCACTTGTCCTTGAAGTCCTTCCATTCATGCTTTCATGCAAAAAAAAAAAAAGGTCCAAGATTTCCTCCCCTGTGTTCTGCTGCTAGAGATGAGCTCAGCTGTCCAAAGGGTTGCTGAATTCAGTTGCAAACGTTGTAGGTGACTAAGTTTTGTAACTGTAATTTGTGAGTTACTAGCAGGGGTCAAAATTCTAATCCCACATGAATAATGGAGCTAACTCTTGCTTTGATCTTAGAAATCCTTATACCTGTGCTTGGCTGAATGCACTGGGAGCAGTCACTGAAGAGAGGATTTGTTACCAACTACTTGTGACTGAGCCAGAATCCAAGAAGTACATACAGGAACATCACTTATCAGTTGCTTTTAGGAGTAATCTGTAGCTCCAGAAATTATTGTTTTCAAATCTCTACCTCTGCTCTAATAATTACTAGAATTGAGAGGCTAATATATTCAATGAATGACTGGGTTTCACCCATTGAATAGCTGAGAACAGATTGTGATTCCCTGGGCTGTTTGTTATTCAAATGAATTCGACAGATACCTTTTCTAATCTTTAACTCTGTGGATTGAAAGCAAATATCCCCAGTATGTAGTTGCTGGTGCTGTGATAAATCACATGCAGCCTTTCTGTTTTCTGACAGGAACACTGTGCAAATACCTAGCCTGGATCCTTCTCTGTGCAAACATACAGCTGAGTTTTCACAAGTATGTGAGCTGACATATGTGGCTTTAAAAACCTGTCTCCTCATGCTTGTTTTGCTTGGTTGGGTTTGTTTGGGGGTTTTTTTTGGGGGGTGATAGTGGTGGTTTTTTGGTTTTGTTGTTGGTTTGGTTTTGCATTGTTACTGAAGGTCTATTCCCCAAACTGTCACAGAAAATGAACACAAAAAGAATTTGAGTGAGACCAAAGCAAACTTACTTACTATTTTTATCCCCCCATGGAATATCTCTGAACAGACTGTGATTGAAACCCTAATGCAGAAGGGTGAGCTATGATAGGCTTAGTTTTACCTATGCTGCCCTGCTCCTGTTGAGTTCAGTGTGACTGTGCAAGCAAAAAATGAAGTGAGAGCATTGTCTTGGAAAGATCAGGGCCTGAGCTAAGAGTCTCTGAAAACTTTCTGAATTATTCAGCTCTAATAAGCACTGTTTGGACACTGCTCCTGAAAGAACTATGTCTGCCATCACTGCCTCCCTGTCCTCTGGACAACCTAAACCATGGAATATTGACACTGATCTCCTGTACAAATAGAACAACAAAGATAAGAGTGAGCAACCACAAACCTGCACTCTGTAAGGGAACATGCCCAGGAGATGCAAACCCTGGTCAAAGGCAGACTCACTGTGGGTTTCCTGGAGGTGGCCAATGGTATTTTTTACAACATAACTTATTTCACCAACAAAATTTTTCTTTTTTTTTTTGTTTCAGAATAGTTTTTATACTTTTTTTGAAGTAAGCAGGAGTATTTCTGCAGGGCTCCCAGCAGGATTTCAGACTTTTGACTGTGTGTAGCTCAGAGAATGGAGGATGGGCAGAGGCATACCTGTCTGAGATATGTCATCCTATTTATTAATCCACAGCAGAGCTCCTGCAGATGAGAACAGGGAGCCTGATCACTGGCAAAGAGAAGAGCTTGATATTTTAACTGAACTGTAACTACAGTTCCAACAGCAACAACCCACAATGTTCTGGAAACTGTTCTTGTGTTGGAAGGACTCTTCTTGGTGACTTTTGTACCAGTTTCCAGTTTGGGAGGCCACCCTTACACTGCTTTCAGAGTTATTTCTGTAGAGAAGCCATGCAGACCCATCACACCAACTCACCCCAGGTCTCAGTCGCTGCTGGGAAGTAGATGTTCTGAAGGTGGGGAGACAGGGTTCTGCTTAGGCATATTTGAAACCTTCTAACATACATTTTTGCCTGAAACAGCTCAGTCAATGAAGCAGCAAGCCATATTTGTGGAGATTTCTTTTCTGATGTTCTCCAATGTGGAGAGGTAGTGGTGGATTTCCCAGTCAGAGAGAAGGCTGGGAGAGAAGAGAAGACAAAGCAGATGTTAACATCTTGAGGTCAGCTTGCAGCCTGGATTAGCAGCTCTGCTACTGTCTGTGGCTATATTTTTCCTATCCTATCCCTCCAGCTATGGTATAACCCACTGGTGTATTGTGGTCTATCACCTTCACCCTTCCCCTCACCTCTCTGAGCACATTTGTGGCTGTGTTTGCATCACAGAAGACACTCAGAGGGTACTAAAACCAGGGATAGCTGAGTCCTTCCTCTGAGAAGCTACAACAACATTGCCAAACTCCAAACTGACACACTGCCACCACACTCAGAAGTTTGGGTGGCCCTGGGAATGGTTCCTGTCCAAACACTTACTGCAGTGCAGAGGGTCCATGTGGTGGTGGAAGGACCTGAGAGAAACCAGTCTCTGACCCTTCAGTGTGGTGAGGTGGTGCAATGGATGGAGGAGGCTGAATGGCCCCAGGAGCTGAAAGAAGAATATAAAAAGTTGAGTAGGAATACAGAAAGGTGAGTAGGAGGCAAATGGGGAGCAAGGGGTGAGAAGGGCTGGCAGGTGCTGGGGATGGTGTGAGGATGCTAGAGGGCACATGCTCAGCTCTCCATGCTTGTTGCATCTTCTCAGTGATGATGGCCTGCAGCAAAGCAGCCATAAAAGCAGGCATTGTGTCAAAGCACTTACCCAGTCATGCTTAAAGGGTTTGTACATGTTTGTTAGAGGTTGGAAGCAAAAATGTGAGTAAAAACATAAGGCAAGCCCTCAGGGTAGATGTACTCTGTGAGACAGTGTAATCTGGACCTGCTGCTTACCAGCTTTGCACCTGGTTAACTCCAGGTCAGAGTGAAGCTATATAGTCAGAAGTGATTATTTGTGACCCCAGACAAGAACATAACCTTTCCATCTTTAGACTCCATTGAAATGGCAATACCCTGATTATGGGATATTTTTCCACTAATTAGGAATGCAGGCTCTACAGGTCACTGGGAGTTCATACTATTCCCTTGGCATAAGCAGATGTCTTCAAGATAAACCTGTACTAAACACATCAACTGCTCTGCACTGTCTTGTATGCAATGGGGAATGAAAACAGAGAAAAAGGAAGAAAGAAAGAAAGGAAGGAAGGAAAGGAAAAGAGAGGTAGCAGCTTGCCAAAGACTGAAGAGCCAGATGACTCCAGGAGGTGGATATTAATTTATGAATGTTAAGTAAATAATCACCTTTCAGGGATTGGCTCCTGGGCTCAACAGCATGTGGCTGCCAATCTGTAAGCAGGTTGTATTGGGGGGGTACAAATCTGAGGCAAGGAAGATGTGCTGCACAGCTTGTGAGTCCTGCAGGGCTGTGCTGGCTTCATGCAGAGCCCTCTGAGGCATCTGTACTGAGCTCACAGCCTGGAGGAGGTGGGGAGACAGCACATAGGTACCTGAGTAACTATCATCACAAGAACCTATACAGAGTAGATGCAGCAATATCTTTGGTCCCATTTCTTCCTGCCCTCTATTTTACTCCTTTTTATTGACTTTATTTCCCCCCCATGCACACTGCCACAATCTTTCTGTTTGCCTTCCAGCTGCTGGCCAGATTTTCCATTCCCTTTTATATCTCCTTCATCTCTCCTTGCCCACTGGTTGTGTTTCCTGGTGAAGTGGCCTCCTGCTGATCCCCCATCAATCTTCTCTGGAGCAGCTGATGTGGTTCAGCTGGCAAGCACCGTGCACCTCTTGCAACCCATGACCCTCCCCAAACACTAGCTCACAGAAGGAGAGAATTACTGGTGGTGTGGTGCCAGGGGAGAGGTGGGGTGATGGGCAGTCACCTTGCTTTGAGCAGCCACCATGGCTGCACCAATCCAAATCTATGCCCTTACTTTCCCAACAAGCAGTAAGTATTTTTTGCTGACCAAGTGGAGAGCTGAATTGTTGGCATCCTTATGTCCTATAAATCTTCCTGTGACAGGTCAGGATGGTGAAGGCATCTGCCACCCTTTGCTCTTTGCTCAGCCAATGGCTGAGTTTCAACTGCTGGAATACAGAGTCCTGTTTAACATGAAGATAGTCTATCTCAGAGCTGCTTTCCTGGCTGTTTTCTGGAAGGATGATCTACTGCTTAGCTACATCTAGCCTGTGCAATGAACACTGTCACCATACCTCTTGTATGTTTTTATCTGGCAGGACACTAAAGCATCTGCAGTTGATGCAGATGGAGGACAGCATCAGCCATCTTTCAAGTGCTGAGCTGGGATTTTCTCTGCACTAATGCACAACCATTTTCACATGAAAATAAGTGATAAGTAGCTGCTCTTTATGTGTCTCTGCTTGGAGATTCTTGAATGAACTCTTCCCAGAGGTCTGTGCCATGGGTAAGTCTTAGATACACAGGGTCCCATCTTTGTGTGCCATAAGAGTGCTAGTGCTGCTGGCAGGGCCAGGGGAGGCAGCAACAGAGGGGAAGGGGCTGCAGGGAGCTGCACACTGGGGCTGGTCACCCCAGGATGGACACACAAACTTCTCTTTCCCTTTCTCATGTAGGAGAGCAGGCTCCTCTGTCAGCATTCCTCTTCCTCAGCCCAGCAGAAACATCTACATACAGCAGGTGAGGAGACAGGAGAGGCAAGCAGGAGCTTGCTGTGGTATCTGCATTTTCCTTTTTATTAGCAGAAGCCTCACCTCTGGTTTCTCCTTTATCACCTTGATTTCTTAGAACTGCTGCTTGCATGGATGATAACATGGTGATACCAGCAGTACTGAGGCACTGCCCTAAATAGGGGTACCTAAACCTCACAGCCCTTTTTTCTGTCTTCATTAGGACAGTTTATGTATTGTTCAAAACAGGAAAAGGAAAAACAAGGCAGGAAATCCATTTCTCAGTGGCACCTGTGATGTCTGTTAAAAATGAATGTTTCACTGAAAGGGAAACATCATCTCATCTGCCATGTAAAAGAAATTAAGAGATAACATCCGCTGAGAAACATGACCCAGGCCCTGAGCAGGTCTTGTCCCATATCCTCAGGTATTTACAGGATGCAGGGTACTGGCAGGGCTTTTTCCAGATGTTGTGTCTCTCTCTTTATATGCTCTCACTTTAAACATAAATACCTTCACACAGAACTTGGCTGTGGCTCTCCTTCTTTACTGTTTATAAAGATAGAGATATTCTGACTGGTGGAGCCCTTCAGGTGGGGAGAGACCCCAGGACATATCATGGTGACCTCCTCAAAGGTGGTAGGTGGCTATTGGTGCCCCCAGAGTTGTCTCTTCTCCATGCTGAACAAGCCCAACTATCCTCAGGGGGGTTGGAACTAGATGATCTTTAAAGTCCCTTCCAACCTGAGCCATTCTATGATCCTCGTGGAGCAAGGGCTGTCAATCCTCTTGCTGGCCTTCCACTGATGTTGCTAGCATTTAGTGATGCCTTTCCTCTGTATCAGGGAGCTCAAAACTGGGTGCAGTATCTGATGTGGCCTGATGAGTAAAGAGGGATAATCCCTTGCCTCCATCAGCTGTCTCTCCCACTGCAGGGAGTCACCCACCATGGTCACCTGCACCAGATGGAAATGCAAGAGGAAATGCACCCCAAGAGGTGCAAGCAGCAGGCAGTTAGACAGCCAGGTCCCAGTGATTTGTTTGTTCCAGTTGGGCCCTCAGTAGATTCCCACTTCTCAAGTCCTCTGTGTATTTGGGGGAAAGCATGTTGTTTTTCCAGTATCACATTGGTCTTTTGAAGGCTGACATCACCTCTTCCTCTTCTGCTGCCACAAAGGGAAACTGCATATGAAATCCACCCCCCTTTTCTCTTTGGTACCTAAATAGCCTCTGGTATCACAGTATTAGAGTAGGTTACAATATTTAATATCATTTACCTTTTCTAGTGGTCCTGTGAGACAGAAAACTAGTTTCATTTTGAATTTATGAATGTGCAAATGAGGCACAGAGAAACTAATAGACTTGCCCACAGAAAGGGTGTTAGAGAATAGGAGCCTGAACTCATAGCTGCTCAGCTAACATGTTCTGGCTATTTGTTCTTTCCTGCTTCTATTCTGGTGTCCTGCTGCACTGGGGGACGAGCTGCCCTGTGTCACTGCACTCTGGTGAGATGTGCTGCAAGCTGCAATCTGATCCCACACACCTATGGAAGTGGAAAAACGCTTGGGCTAATCCATCAGCCCATCAAAAGTGAGAGCCTCAAGGGATGCTGAGCTTTGGCATCTCCTTTTTTCCTTAGCTGCCTCAAAATGAGCTGATTTCTCATGCTATAACATAATAATACAAAGCTCTGAAGAAAAGTGAATTCTTTAAATGCTGCACAAGGAATACTAGTGGCATAAACATGATCTTCTTTGTGCCTATTTTGTTTTTCTCTTTGGTTTGTCCATTGAACCTTCTCCATCCCTCTTTCACATGTTTCAGTGCACGACTCATACATGGCTCTCTCCAACCTCCACTCTCCATTTCACCACCAAAAAAATGGAGTATGGAAAATCCACAGAAGCCCTGGAGGGCAGTGACACAATCCCAGATGTTGTAGGATCTATGTTCCAGCTGCAACAAAGCTGCATGTGGCAGCTGCTTTCGCAGAGCCGTCAACAATAGCAGCTGGAGGGGCTCTGCTGTTAATGGCTCATCCCCGGGGGAAGAAAGTAGTGCGAGGAAAAGCAGCAGGCATCACCTACCAGATATCACATTGCCACACTTTTATCTTTCCTTTGCTTATAAAACAAGGAAGAAAGCAGTGAAAAAGAAAGCAAATTCAGATATTTTCCCTTGCATCCCTCCCCCTGCCCTGGAAGCACCGTGAGTTATTGCACACACACCCACTCACCCCAATTATGCTCTTTCCATTTTCTGATTGAGTCCATAGGAGATCAAGGTATTTGCTGTTGTGTGACCTGTTCTAAATACCCTTCTTAGGGGTGATGAAACATAAAGGTGGCCCATAAACAAAATAAAAAATGAAAAAAAGAATCATGAGCTCTGGAGCCTGCCTGGTGAATGCATTCTCCTAGTGGGTTTTTTAGTTATCACCTGTGCAAAAGAGATACATTAGGAGAAATAAAATAAAATAGAGGTTTATATCCTCAGTAAAGAAAAAAGCAGTTTCCAGGTTCATTGTTGCTATGTTTTGATATATGTTT
Organism: Galbula dea; assembly: GCA_013399015.1. Taxonomy (NCBI): domain Eukaryota; kingdom Metazoa; phylum Chordata; class Aves; order Piciformes; family Galbulidae; genus Galbula; species Galbula dea. The sequence continues at coordinate 680,356 of VWZX01005103.1, read as the reverse complement.
AGTTGTATTATGTCCTAGCATCATCTAATTTCCATATAAAGTGTAGCTCCTTTCAGTTTTACTAGGTAGTGTTCAGGGGAGACTTTGATTTGTGTGCCCTAGGGTAGAGCTGAGAAATTCATAATTTTCTTTAAGTCCCTCTGTCATGCACCATCAGTAAATTCCTCTACAGATTACAGCATGGATGTTTAGTCAGAGGTCTGCACTCCCACGGAGGAGAGTGGGAGGGAATAATAAATGTGTGGACCAAACTGGAGAAAAAGAAACAAGAAGAAAGGGTGAAAGGAAAGAAAGGAAGAGAGGGGGGAAATTCCATTAAGAAAGGTTACTGAATCAAAAAGAATTTATCAAAAGTAGACTGGTGAGAGTGGCTCTTGAATTTTTATGAATTTGTGGGGCACACAAGTCAGTCTGCTTTGGACTGTAATTTCAGGTAATAGCAGAACTGGGACCACTGGGGCATACTCTGTCACTGTTTCTAATCTCCACTGCTCTGGAACACCAGTTACACATCAATTCAATTAATCACTGGTGATAACAAAAGTTGTTTTTTTCCCACTTTAGAAATGTTGCATTTTTTCCTCCTTTTTTTAAATTTTTTCTTTCTTTTTCTTTTTTTTTTTTTTTGAAGTGCTGAACTTTATCAGACACAATTTCTTTTTCCCTTGTGAAGAAAAGCTTATGAAGTTCATTTATACAGAGAGCATAAATCCTATCTCCTACTGTTTTCCCCTGTAACCTAACATGAAATATGGCTTATGGCTCCACTAATTCTCAGCATTTAGTGCAGGCTGATGAAAGTAGTTCATCACTCACAGGGATACACCATGGTCACAACAGCACATCCAGAAGCAGTCCTGTTCTAACCCAACCCAGGCCACCAGGCAGCATGCACATGTCAGACCAGGGGAGGTACATGCAGCAGCATACAGTCTCAAACAGACCACAGCAGCCAGGTGTCCTGATAGCACTCCTTGGTGATACATAGCATTAAAAAATGAGTACTTCCCATGCTGCAGCAAAAACCTCTCTCCTTCTTGTCACTCTTCCCTCTCCACAGATTTATCTCCTTCTGTTAACGACTCCTTTTTTCCAATTGTGTCTCTCTCTCTCTCTGACAGATTATACTTTGTCTCCCTGTTCTCCTGGCTTGGTATGCCTCTTGCCTTGTTTGCTGCTCATTATTTGCACTCTGGCAGGATGTAGATACAAGAACTTGCCCATAATCAGTTCAATAATTCCACTTCAAACCCAGCTGTTCTGCTGCCACATATAATCCTGACAACTCATTATCCACCAGCCAGGGTACTTCTGGCACTTGCATATTAGCTGTGCTGTGACCTCAGCCTCCTTCCCTTGCCTTCTACACTTTAATTCACTATTAGACTCCCCTTGCCAAGTTTTACCCTTGGTTGCACAACAGGAAGGCAAGGAGCATAGCAGTGCAGCAGAGATGCCTGACTCTTCTTAACTCCCCAGCAGCCACATTTTCTGGTGGAAACACATGAAAAGTGTCTCCAGCCTGTGACATAGAAACCATCAGAGGTGACATCTGCACCATCTGCCATCTGAAGCCTTGAAGATGACCTTTGCCAGCCTGTGAGGCAAGGCAGGTGCAATCACCTCCCTGTAATGGAAAGGTAAACTGAGGCACAGGGTGAGGACATGAACTTGCCAAAGGAAGTCAGCACTGGGCCTTAGGCTGTTATTGTCTATACAGCATTGGTGTGAGGCACACCTCAGTTGGGATATGTGTGCTCCACCACATCACAGCCCCAGAGCCAGCTGTTGGGTCTAGCAGAGCTGGCAGAGTGGTGCTTTACTCTGCAGAGCCATGGCCCCAGGGACCCCCAGGCCCTCCCTGGACTGGGGAATTTTCCTTGCTGCAGCCTGCAGGAGCCTCTCATCTTGGCAGATGAGCTAGGGGATGATCTCCATGGCAAAATGGAGTCTCTTGCCACAACCCTTACCAAGGGATGAGAAAGCCAGACATGAATATGCCAGGCAAGGACCTGAGCACAGCCCTTCACAGTGAGGCAGGAGCATATACATACAGCTATTGTGTCACTGTGAAACAAAAAGGTTGCATATGAAGTTTACTAGGCAGCAGACAGGTCTGTCTTGTATCTTCCTCTCTCCTTCAGTCTATTTCTAACCATGGAGACCCTACATATAGCTAAACATGATGTTTCTTCTTGTGCAGTGGAGAACAAGCAAAACTTCACAGCCCCATTACTCTCACATGGTTTGTGTAAGACTCGAGCATGCACTTGGAGATGAGCATGCACATATAGCTCAGAAGATGAGTCAAGGTTTTGGCTCTAGTTCCTCTTTAGAGACAGCAGCCTCAGTGATGACCAAAGTGGTGGCTCTTACATCAGCTCCTTGAAGTCAGAAACATCTCTGACTCAGTGTTTGTGCCAGGCCATATAGCACCACCTGGCTCAGGCATTCAGGTACTGTCACAGCACAATGTGAAGAGTCAGTGTGCTCTGAAGGCAGGAAGGGGCTGTTCATTCCTTTTTAATACCCTGAACATTTGTCTGTTGGGTGCTTTTGGCTGGATTTGGTTCAAATGCTTAGGTCAGAGAAGACCTGCTGTCATGTAGAGCCATTCATGTGCTCCCTCTTGGTAGGGTGCTAGAGGTTGAAGAAACATTCTCAACTCTCTTGGTAGGGTGCTAGAGGTTGAAGAAACATTCTCAGCTCTTTTGTGGTGGGTGATTCTGTAACCAGCTGATGCCCCTAAGGTAGGAGGGTCCTGTGGGCACCACAAAACCTACAGGTTGAACAATGGGGTAAAGGTGTGTGTGCACTCAAAATGCTCTTGGAGAACAGTACAGTGTCTCTGTGCTGTGCTGCTTCTTTTCTGTCTTGATCTTTTTGCACCTTGAGGCTTTTCTTCTTTTCTCCATCTGCCTTTCTAAGCACACATGTCAAGCTGACTGCAGTTTTCTCCATGGCCTCCCTCAAACCCATAAGCTGTCTTTTCCTGGGTCTCTCTTGTGGTCTGCCTTGCATGACTCTTACAGAAAATATATGTGTCAGAAAAGGAAAAGGCTTTACCTAGTAAAAGAGCAGGGATAGTCACAGCAAAGGGCAGTAGTTCAGAAAGCCTTGGGTGGCTGGTGGCTGCCTTCAGTGCAGGGTGTTAAGTGAAGGAGAGAGCAGTGACCAAGGCTGCCTGTGACACCTGCAGCAGCTGACACAGAGCTGACACAGGGCTCTCAGCCTCCTTCTCCCAGATGATCCTAGCTATGCTGAATATTTTCATGTGGAAAAGTATAAATAGAATTGCTATTCTTATGTCAATGATCTATACACTAGCTGGAAGCTTGCAGAAAAAAAACCAAGCAGTCAAGGCAGGCTGAGAGCATCTCCCTGGGAGTGACCATCCCTGATCCCTGGCCCAGCTTCTCCTCCTCTCCAGTGGGAGCACTGCTTTGTCCCACCCTCTGCTTCTTCTGGGGGGTGAACCTGGCTGTGTCCCCACCCTGAAGTGTTCCCACTACTCTGTGGTTAGGGACCATGCAACCTCAAGGCTGACCAGATTTACCTTTCACGACCTGAAGCTCTTTCAACACTTTATCTCTTATCAAGCCAGAGAAGTGTGCTTTTTATGGAAGGGTCAGGATAATGCTGATGAACTCTCTTTCTCCTCCCTTTCCATAGGTATCCTGCTGCATCTTTTGGTGATAATGCCTGTTTGTTTCCTCTTTCCTACCTCTGTGAAAATGGTTTTCACCTGCACTATGCACTTCACATCTCTCACCTCTTAACCACACCTCTGCCTTCCCTACAACTCATCCTTGCCTAAGGGCTAGGTTCCCCCTGCATCCCTCAGGGACCTAGTGCTTCTTAGGACAATTAAGGGAAATTTGGAGGAAAGAATGGGATATTAGTACAGAGATGACCCAACACTTAAGGAGGGTAATTAATAATCTAGGAGCTACAGCAACGACCTGGCTGAATGAGAAGAATGAAATGTAACAAGTGTAGGCACAGCACAGTTAGGAGAAATACAAATGCAAATACAAAACATTTGGCCATAGCAGGACAAGAGCAGTGCAGGGAACCTGGGGTAATCATTCATGAAGAAATAAGGACGAGCAGTTAATGAAAAGCTGTAATTAAGAAAAGGCAAATACAGTCTTGGGATGTACAAGAGGGGAAATCATATGAAAAATATTACCCAGAGTGTTTTGCCACAGCAGCTACCAGCAGCTAAGATGCAGCTACCAGCAGTGGAAGATAAGGACAGGAATCCATAGCTGAGAAACTGTACTCCAGAGCTGCCTTTCCAACCTGTGCCAGGAAAGCCTCTGTTTGTGAACTTCCACACACACCGCAAGGTCAGTTGATTTTCAGGCTGTTTCAGGGGCTGAAAGAGCAGGGAGAGACTAAGCCTTCTTTTCCAGATCAGATGGGATTTTTCACATCTTTATGTTTCATGTCCATTTCTGTAATCTCTTACTAATACACAGGAAGGTGAGTCCTAAAGCTATAGTAAACATGCAGGGACAAAAAGTTTATCTCCTGCTCACAGTGTAGAAATTATGCCTGATGGTGGGCAGTGCCAAAGGAGATGTGACATTGCTGAGACAGGGGTGGGAGCCAGCTGAGCTGCAGCTGGGCAGCATCTGATGGCTGACTAAAACCACACCATGACTCCTCTGATTTTCATGAAGCTGCTGCATCCAAGAGCTCCCATACTGTATGGCCAGCAGGATGAGGAGAGACAGGAGGAGAACCAGCAGCAGGCAGGTTGTGGAGCCTCTGAAGGTAGGAGGAATGATGGCAGGAGGAATTGCAAGGCTTTGGTGGGATGTCCAAAGCCTGTAGCAGTCTCACTGCAATTGCTTGCCCAAGGTCTTTTGGAAATCCTCTTCACACATAAGAAGAGTTACCCACTTGGGCTACCCAAGCCACCACTTTGGGGATGGTAGGACCATAGTGTGCTTAAAAAGGTGACTCAGAGGGAAGACAGACAGGTGTAAATAAAACCTAGTGGTTTTATCATGAGATATAAATAACTTGAACTAGAGTAATAACAATACATGTAATGGAGAATGAGTAGCTGGCAACAGAGGCACTGACCTGGTCCCAGACAGGAGTAGACAAAGTTGCCTAAGAATGCAGCAGGAATAGAAATACCAATAAACACCATAAACCAAGAAGGAATCTGCTATTGTTCTGCTGTTGTTCTCAATAATGCAAATGGAAATGCTGTCAGACTCTGAGGGATCATGGACATTTCCCAGATGTAACCATTTGCAGCTATGCATCCCACTCTTTTCCACAACGGTGAAAAGATGAACCCTCTGAGTCCTATTCACTGGGGACCCTACCCTGGTCTAACTGCAGCTTGACCACCTGCCCATCACTAGCCCTGAAGCTGTGGGTGCCCTGGGGTATGATGACAAATAGGAAGGGCAAGGGTGCCTCAAGCCATATTGCAGGGAGAGACAGATTTGGCTTGCTCTCTTCCTCCGACCTCTGTGCACCAGAAAAAGGTCAGTCAAGGAGCAAGGTGAGTCACCTGGGTGTGTAGCTGGTGTCTGGCAGGTGAGTGTCATGTGAGGTGAGTCACCTGGGTGTGTTGCTGCTGCTGTGAGTCATCTGGGTGTGTTGCTGCTGTCTGTGAGGTGAGTTACCTGTGTGTGTTGCTGCTGTTTGTGAAGTGAGTCATTTGGGTGTGTGGCTGCTGTCTGAGGTGAGTTACCTGTGTGTGTTGCTGCTGCTGTGAGTCACCTAGGTGTGTTGCTGCTGTCCGTGAGGTGAGTCACCTGAGTGTGTTGCTGCTGTCTGAGGTGAGTCACCTGGGTGTGTTGCTGCTGTCTGTGAGGTGAGTCATTTGGGTGTGTGGCTGCTGTCTGAGGTGAGTCATCTGGGTGTGTCACTGCTGTCACCTCATTTATGCTTTCAAATATGTGCAGGGTGGCTGTTGAGAGGATGGGGTTAGGCTTTTCTCAGTGAAGCCCAGTGACAAGACAAGGGTCAATGGCTGTAAGCTGAAGCATAGGGGATTCTGTGTGAACAGGTAGGAATGTTTTCCCAGCTCAGGAGCCAGAGCACTGGCACAGACTGCCCAGAGAGGCTGGGGAGTCTCCTTCTATGGAGAAATTCAAAACCCATCTGGCTGTGCTTCTGTGTGACCTGGTCTAGGGAATCCTGCTGTGGCAGGGAGGGTTGGACTAGATGATCTTTCAAGGTCCCTTCCAACTCCTAACATTCTGTGATTCCTCTTGTGTTTGTTATGTCAGTGGACCATCCTCCAAGGAGACTGATGGATGGTGTGTAGGGATACAAGCTGAAATAAGAAGAAAAATAGTCAGTTTTCAGGAGAAGATGAAAACAATGAGAGAGACAAAGTGACTATCTACCTACCCAACTTCCTTAAGCCTACAGAGGTAAGAAGCTACTTTAAAAGTCAATATTCCCTCTGTTTCCCACCCACCTGTCTTGCAGTAAGCTCTTGCCTGAGTTCTTTAAATTCTGAAAAGGAAGGAAAGGAAATAAAGGTTGTCTCACCTCAGGAAAAGCATCCACACTGATACCTGGCTGACCTGTTTGAGTAAGTGGCAATGAAGTAAATCTGAATGTGTTGGGCCCTGTGCCCACATTAATGCACTTTAGCCTCACAGAATCACAGAATATCCTGAGTTGGAAGGGACTCACAAAGATCATCAAGTCCAGTCCTCTTTAGGCACAGGACAACCCCAAAGTCACACTATATATCTAAGAGCATTGTCCATGTGCTTCTTAAACTCCACGAGAGTTGGTGCCATGACAGCCTCCCTGGGGAGCCTGTTCCAACATTCCACCACTCTGTGGGTTAAGAACCTCTTCCTGACATCCAAGAACCTCTTCCTAACATCCTCAGCCCTGGAGAGGCTGCCACAACAAAATCTTACTGCTAACAGACAGGAGGTCAGTCCTGTCCTTCCTGTCACAGATGGGCTGCAGCATCTGACATTGCTGTCACAGTTGTGGTACTTTGTCCTTTGGATGTAGTGAGTCCCTATCCACTCAGATATGCAGGAGAGAAAACTGGAAGAAGCCAACATAATTCATTATTAATACAGCCCTGTTAAGAGAGTGTTATGCTTTAGAGGCATTAACTGATTGACAGGTTCCTGACCTAAGGGATTTCTTCCCATGTTTAAGCATCACAGGACAGGTGAACATGGCAAACAAAGGAAGGGTTGGATGGTAGAGGTGAAAGGGTTGCAAAAATAATATTACATGCTACTGTGCTTCATTACCCACAAATCATACACGTGTTGCAACATCACTGACACTGACCCCATAAGGTTCAGGAAAGGATCTGTTATTTTACTCTTATGAGGAAGTTTGAGTGCTTTCTAGTGAGCCTGTCTGACCCAAAAACCTTACTGAAGCCACTGTTAAGAGCAACAGCTTTCCATGAGGGCTAAAAGAGATGGTGATTCAACAGAATCATAGAATGCTTTGGGTTGGAAGGGACCTATAACAGCCATCTAGTCCAACTCTCTGCAATGAGTAGGGGTATCTTCAACAAGATCAGGCTGCTCAGAGCCCTGTCCACCCTGACCTTGAATGTTTCCAGGGGTGGGGCATCCACCACGCCACTGGGTGACCTGTTCTGGTGTTTCATCACCCTCTATAATCAGTATCTCATTGCTCCATGGTAGCTGACCAAAGGGATGCCCCAAATAAAGAGCTAATGTGAGGATCAGGACATATAGTGTGGGGATCTTAATGCAAATGTCTGATGGCATGCTCTGGGGCTGTGAGTCAGAATTAAAAAGATGACAAGGTGCTAGAGTCTGGAAAGAGCAAGAGGTACAAACTGTGGCATGGCCTGGGGAGAAGGCTAAGAGACAGACAAGCTCTTTGGGCAGCATTCCAGCTGAAAATAGAAGTTTCAGATTTGGGGTGAGGAAAATGTTTCCTATGTTCATGGCACCTAAATAAAAAGACTTTCTTCAGAGAAATATCTGATCATAGACTGATAAAAGGCAGGATGAGGAAGATCATCTGCAGCAAACACAAGCACAGAAGCTGCAGGAATTAATCAAGGGGATATCCAGCCAGCGACTTTCTGTGGTTATCACCACAGTGCAGCCTCACCTAGGACTTCTAATCATGCTTTAGCCCCAGATTCTTTTTTATTCATGTACAAAATCCTTACAAATGTGACCTGAGTTCTTAGGTTCTCCATGGCTGAGGATACAGCTTAAAGCTGTTGGGCTGAATCAGCCAACTGATTTTGAAGTGACGAAACATCTCCTGTCCATATTGCAGACTTTGTGCAATGATTGGTGGGGAAAAGCAGGTAATGCTGACTGTGATTCATCCTGACTCTCTTAAATTCCTACCTCAGGATGTGTGAATCAGCCTTTGGAAAGGCTTGTTCCTTTCTCCTCTCCATACCAAAACCCTTTGGTGCTCAGTTCCAGTATTCAGCTAACCTTTGCTAATGTGCAGACCTCTCGGTCAAGTGAGACAAATCCCACTGGAGCTTGGCTGGCAGTGGCCAGGAGGCTGAATCTGCTGGAGAGGATGCAACATAACAGGGATGTTTTGTCCTTCTCATGGGCAGCTTACACCCCATGCTGTACATTTTCTGTTCTTTGCCTATCTTGTCTTCTCAGACATAGATGGGCATGTTTTGTTTCCATAAGCACAAACCACTTTTATTCCAAAACCAATTTACTTTTTATTTATGGGGCTCTGAATGGAATTGCACTAGATAAGTGTGGTCTTAATTGCCCTCACAGGCAGTACAAGTGTTTATTCTTTGCTTCTTTTGTTTCATTTTGATGGTGTTGGTTTTTTCCCTACAGCTATATTAAGGAGACAGATTAAGCCTACACAATGTATGCAAACACATTTTGCTGTTTGAGCAAGAGGAATCAGAGGTGGGGGACACACTGCAATTCATCAAAAGGTCTGACACTGTGTTATGAAAGGATACTTTGCTGTATTTTGAAAACCCTTTTTCCCAACAAACATTCAAGTGCATTGTTTGATCAAGCAATAACAACACTTTAATCTACCTTTTTTACTTCCTTCAAAATAAGAGGTCAGAGAATAATGGGTCCCTCTGTTTTTAAAAGGAATCCTTTCAGAAATGCTTTTAGAGGCAAAGATCTGGTGCCAGGGTTTTTCTTACTCAGAGAATTTAGAATTTTCTGGACTAGAAACCATTTCCTTGAAGTCCAAGATGGCAAATAATGGGACTTATTATTTTGGTGTCACAGATACACATCACATACAAAACTATTCTTCCCCTGTCCTCCAGCAGAATCAGTCAATCTTACCCTTGAATCAAGCTCTTTAGAAGTTACTCTGAACCTCTCTGCTGATACCAGTCATCTCTGGATTAGGTCTCCAGAGGATAAAGGAAGAATTATCTGACCCTGACTATTTATTTGCATCCTCATCCCCTATCAAGCCAATAGGAAGAAACCAACACTTGGCACATGGTGCCAAGAGCTCAGCACCCTATAGAAAGCCAGTGAAACAAGCTGGGAGATGGATAAAACACAAGTGTAGAGCAGCCCAAGCAGTGCAGAGATCTCCAAATTCTCATCAGCCTCACTCACAGCTCAAGCACAAGACTTGTGGCAGAAGACTTTGATCAAACTGCTACAGGATTCTTCCACTCCTCATCTACCTATTCAGCTCCTGAACGAGTGCCACAACATGTTACTGATCTCAGGCACTTGGAAGCACCTCAAAAACTTGGGTGTTCCTAACAATAGCAAACAACCATGATCCTGCAGTTCTTTTTTATCAAGAATTAAACTGAGACTGGGATTCATTTCTCCTCATTTTAGCCACTGAGAAGTGCCTGGGTTGACCTAGCTCACCTGGACTCCTTCCATTGCTACAAGGCAGCAATGGGTACCTCCACAGGCCACCCCATCCCATTCATCTTCCATACCTCCCTCCTAGGAATGTAAGTTACAAGTGAAGGCACTTAGACAGACAGCCCTGGCTAATAGAAATGTCTCCTCCAATGACACAGGTACTGCACCATGATGGATCAGGATTTCATTTACTGTAGGCTCTTAGCCTCCAAACTCCACAGCAGAATTATTTTTTTCTCTTGGCTCTTTTGTTGAAAAAGATTAGGTAGCTGGCAAGTTTTCATATTCATTTAAAAATTCAGAATACAGCCAGATAGCACAACAGTCAATCATGACTCTTTTCATCAGGACCTCATCTGTTTCAGGATGGCAGTGGAAGTCCTGCTTCACCAAGCAGGGCAGAAGTTGCCTTGCCCATTTCCTCCTCCCTCTGGCTGTTATGTTTCTTTGTCAAAAGTTCCTGTATTTCATCTATGGTTTGAGGAACAACACTTGCTGAAAGTTAGAAAAGGGAAAGGTAAAATTGGAAAGTCCAATTCAAGAAGTTAATAAGGATAATTAGGCAGTAGTGTAGAGAGGCCACCATCTGTCTGAGTCAAAACCTCTGGCTATGTATGGCCACCTTACATAAGGTAATGGTGAGAATGATATAATAGGGAATTTTGTAAAGGGAAGGGGTCACAGTGGAGAGCTGAGATGACCTTTTCCTACCTGTGATTTTTAAATATCCCTACTGACAATTTTTAAAGGAGCTGAGGGAAAAAGGATCCTTCAAGTTTTCCCATTGAACAGACATTAATTCAGCTGAGCTAAGCAGCCTGTAAATGGAACTGACAAATGCTATTCTCTCAGGTGCTAAGGGCTCTTTTTCTTCTCATTTATTTTTAATGAACACAAGAAGGACCCAAATTTTTTTCCCACAGAAAACTACATCTGGGGATATGACAGAAAAATTCAGGGGCACTTATTTGTTTAAGCTAGAGCAAAATAGAGGTATCTTCATTTTTAATAAGGAAGTAAGACCTGCATAGAGCACATCCCCAGCATGCCACGCTGAGCTGCTCTCTACAGCAACCACAGGCATGGTTGGACAACTTGAGGGGCAGCAGCCATGTGTTGAACATGTATGAGGCTGCAGAACTCAGTGGTGCAAGCTCACTGCAGCCATCAAACATCAGCCTTGGCAGATTCAAAAACTATTCTCACCCAAAAAAAGTTGTATTTTAAAATGAAACCTAACTCTTTGTAGCTTTCAATAGAGATGAGCACCATCCTTTTTTATGGAAGATCATCATTCTAGATTCTGTGCAGCATTCAGGTAACTTTCCATCCCTTCCATTCTATGGAATAAATACCTCTGGAAGGACCAAGTGGAAATAATCTAAGTAAGTACCATAAATAACTTTATGAAGCCAAAGGTAGTTAAAAAGCAAGTTCCAAGGCAAAAGCACCAATGGACTCAAATGTTTGTGAAACTTAAACTAATTTGCTCCTTGTTAATGCTGATGCTGCACATTGCCATTCTGAGATGGCCTCATGTCTCCTTGATGTTATTGACTGGAAAAGGTGCAGAGAAGACAACCAGGCTCAGCATGTCACATTTTGAGGTCACTTTTAACATGTGAGCTCCTATCTACCATACCAAGCTATCCTAGAGCACCTTACCATGACAAACAAGACTTCTTGAGTGATTTTCAGGCATGGAGCAGTTGACTTTTACTTTTACTGAGGAAAGGTTGGTTTTAAGGGGTCTTCAGGTGTCTGTGCTAGCCCACCCCTGGGGGGGTCTGTCGTGGCCAGGCCTGGTGAGAAGCCTGCCTCTTCTTTGCAGCCTTCTGCTAATGGGGGCTGCAGCCCTTTCCTGCTAGCTGGGCATCCCAAGGGTGTCAGAAAAGGAGAGCACCCAGCCACCATCTGGAGCTGATCTCAGAGCTCATAACGATTCCCTCTGTGTGCAGGCTCTGGGTAATCACACGTAACTCTTTACGCAGGCAGCACAAAGCAGCAGGCAGTGGGTAAAGCTCAAGAGCACCCAAAGAAAATCAGTTTATTTCTATTTCAATTAGTTTATAAGAGCACTTGCATTTTTGAAACTTCATAAATGACAAAGTAATTTGCATTTAACTCAGTTATTATGTTGTGGGATTCGCCAGACCTCTTCAATTCAGGTTTCAAACTGTATTTTCCAAAAGAGCCAGGACAGGCTGCATGTTAGTCACCAGTCTAGCTCATGGCAGCCTGGACCTGGCTGAAAAAGGAGGAGGACCTGCACAGCAGCCCTGGCTCACAGGCTCTGTCAGGAAGCTTTGGGGCCAGCAGAAGTTACAGCCTCTGTCAAGTCAATGAGGTGGGTTGAGAACTGGCTGAATGACTGGGCCAGTGGTACCCAGGGGTTGGTACTGTTGGTACTGCTTTACATCTTCCTTAAGGACCTGGATCATGGCAAAGAGTGACCCCTCAGCAAGCTCACAGAAAAGATGAAACTAGAAGGAGTGTCTGATATGCCCCAGGGGTGTGGTGACATGAGAGAGACCTGCACAGGCTGGAGAAATGGGCTAGCAGGAACCTCATAAGTTCAATGAGGGGGAAAGCAAAGTCCTGCCCCTGGGGATGAGCAGCCCCAGGCATCCAGTACATGCTGGATGTTGATCAACTGGAGAGGAAATTTGCTGAGAAAGATCTGGAGTTCCTGATAAGCACCAAGCTAAGCATGAGGCAGCAGTGTATCCCTGTGGCAAAAGAAAAGCCAGCAGCATCCCGTGCTGCATTCTGAAAAGTGTTGCCAGCAGGTTGAGGGAGGTGATCCTTCCTCTCTGCTCAGCCCTGGTGAGATGTCTGGAGTGCTAGGTCCAGGTCTGGACACAGTCCATAGGACACAAAAGACATGGACATACTGTAGTGAGTCTAGAAATGATTTTTGTGTCCCTTTTCTAAACTCATTCCAGGAAAGCCTGGAGAGAGGAAAGGAAACCAGCCTGTGCTACAGGAAAGGGACAACCTGATCTGAACTTCATTGCAGTTTTCCAGACAACATAGACCCTTGAAAGTTGTTTGGTATAAAGAAAACATCCCAGGTGTTTGGTAAAGAAAGAAAAATGACTCTCACCTGAGGAACTAAACTTTTTAGAGCTGGAGGGTTGTTTCTGTTGTTTTCTTCATGCTAAGCATTCAGTGCTGCCCCAGCTTGCCCAGGAGAGCCCAGCTGGCAGGGAGAGCCCAACTACCTCTGCGTCACCCTGATGATGATCTGCTACCAATGCCAAGATGTCTCCAGGTTAGCAGGAGTTTCCCCTGGGCCTTCCCAGCATTCCAGCATCTTCAGGGCATCCCAAAGGTGCAGTGGCTATAAACATTCAACCAAAACCTGCTGGTGGCCAGCAGAGGATAGAGGAACATCCATAAAGTGCTATGACAACTTTGCTGCGTAACAGGAACTCTTTCCATGTCCCAAAACTGGAGGTGTGGTGGGATCATTGGGTAGTGGAGTGTATTTAAACACAAGAGAAGTGTTACCTTACTTAGTGTTCCACTACAAATTATGGTGACTCTGTATTTGCTGTGTCATGATGACTTCTGTCCTAGCTTCCACTTCCACTTCAAAAGATGGCAAGTTAGCTGCACTAGTAGTTTCCTACAAATTGCCAGTCACCTTTAGCTTAAGAAGAAACATTTCACTGCTACAATTACTACTACAACATCCTCTCTCATTAGAGGCTCTACAATTTACTTGTATTTATTTCATATTTCACTCTTCTTACCATGAGAATTATTCTAAAAATCTTCAGCATACTTGGTATTCTCTAGCTTGGTAATATTTGATTAGAGCTCTGGCACAATATATAACCCCTTGTTTATAAACCCAGAATCCTGCATCTAGGCAATGTATCATCCAAGATATTTGTTTGTTTTTCTTTCCAGTGATGAATCACTTTCTCCATGCCACTGTAGTCTAACCTCATAATGATATTCATTATCACAACATGTTTAAAGCCTCTGCTTGTGAATGTGGTAAGGAGCTGTTGTTATAATAAGGGTAACCAGGATGGAAAAGCTGGTAGTAAAGGCTGAGGTGAGTTGCAGTTACCCTTTAGGATAAGATTTCTGCCTTCATCTGTCCATTGGAGGGTAATAGAGAGTTTGGATTAAAACCAGATGTTAACATCTAGACCTCTTCAGCACTTTTCTAGGTCATCTAGTTCAACCCCTGCAGTAAGTAGGGACATCTTCAACTAGATCAGGTTCCTCAGAACCTTGTCCAGCCTGACCTTGAATGTTTCCAGGGATGGGGCTTCTGCCACCTCTCTGGGCAACCTGTACCACTGTTTCAACCACCTTCACTGTAAAAAATGTCTTCCTTCTGTCTGGTCTGACTCTGCCCTCCTTTAGTTTACAACCACTACTCACTGTCCTATTGCAACAGGCCCTACTGAGAAAAAACTGTTATCTCTAACTCTCTCAGCCTTTCTTCACAGAAGAGGTCTTTTGGTCCTCTGATCATTTTTGTAGCCTTGTAGCCTGATAACCCCAACAAAGTTTTCTTCATCTCAAACTCATATTTTGCTCTGTCCTTGGCTTTGACATGTGCACTATGCTATGATGATCTCTGTTTGCTATATCATGGTAGCCTCCTTTCAGAGGCTAACATGTTTTCAGAAATCAACAATTAGAAGATTTTTAGCAATGTAGTAATGCAGATAAAGGCACATGAGATTGCTGAGAGGCTCACTCAAGTGGGAAGGATTTCTTTGGTTTTTTTATTTGATGTAAGGAATTGGCTTGTGGTGAAGATGATACATGGAGAAATTTGTTTTCTAGCCAGAAAGGGCAAATAGCTTCATGTCAGCATAGATGTTCAAGCCATCTTTGTTTTAGCTGGGAAACACATAAAAGATATCAATGGATACATACAGAATAGGTTCTGGGATTATTTTGCTGTAGGGAATTTTGGTAAGACATCTACAATAGTATATAGCAACATGGACATACTATGATGATGATAAGGTAACCATGGCAATGATGATAAGGCAGAACTGATTTCAACATGCACCTGCAAGCCACAGAGGAGAGATCTTTGAACATACACCATTTAAGAAAATGAATATGTCAAGAACATATGCTCAGGTCTAAAAGTCACCTTCTGCAAAGAGTAGTTACTCTTTGTTTCCCATGAGAGTATCATCTACCCTCTTGTTCCTTTTTTTCTTGCTAGACCAGACAAATGATGGACCTGGAGAGGATAAAAAGCTGTTAGCTTATTTTATGAGGGTGCTATGGCTTTTTTTTAGCAATATAGTGAGTTAATGCTGTTTGGCTTCTGGACTAGCCACACAAATGTCACAGCAGTACTTTCCATGTGATTGGACAGGTGAAACACATACAGGACCAAATATCTCAGCATTTCTGCTTTTATCAGGGTGTAAACCTGAATTCAGACCCAGACTTGCTTTGAAAATTAGGGTCAGCAGTTTATGTCTGGGAAGCCAGTACTATCCCTAGAAGTTGACAGTGAAGTGGCAGGTCTGGGCACAGGGCTGATGTGTGCTCTGTTGGCCAAGCTCAGGCACATGCACAGCCACAGGAGCCCAGCCAGGCTTTACAGCTACATTGTTGAGTCCCAGCCCCTCTCAGCTGTACACTCATCATGCCATCATCCAGCTACCACAGTGCTGTCATACAGATAAAGAAGAGAAGCAGGATAAAAAATAGGAGCCCTTCAGTGAGGATCTTTAGGGATGAAGAACAGTTGTTCTTCAGGCACTAACCAACCCTACAAACTTTATTAATAGAGAGCAAACTCCCATTGTTTTTAGGAGGGATTTTCCCATGTTGGACTTACAGTATTCAGCTCACTGCAAAGCATTTCATAAGCTTTTGATTGCAAAAGTGGTCCACAGGTCCAACAGGCTTGGATTAACATTGTTAAAGACAGGGAAATTTCCACTCCTCTGTGTTTCAGGCTTGCAGCTTCATGGCAGCATCAACTGTTGTTGCTCTTTTCCTCTTCAAAATAGAAAGGAGAAATACAAATTTGCAACACCACAAATCTGGTTTGTGTTAAGTCCTTGGGCCAAAGCCATCTCCAATGTCACCCTATTGCCTGAGTTGTCTATATTTTCTTCCTGCATTTTACTCCAGAGATACAGTCACTGCAGGCAGCAAGATGATTTGGTGAGAACAATCACAGAGATTATCACAAACAGATCCTGATCTCTAATCTAATAAAAATCTCTGTCTAATACCCTACACATTAAGTCCAAGTTCAAAGCTCTGTGCACTAAATGATGTATTTGGCCTCTTTTGGACCAGGCAGCAGGAGCAGGAGATGAATGCATAAAACAGGAAATAGATCATGGCCAATTAGTGGTGCAGAAACCGTGGCGGGTCATTTCCAACATAACAAATGAGCCTGGCAGGCTGGCATGGCTTTGTGCTGTGACCTGAGTCAGGCAAGTGTCAAAGACCTTGTTCCAGAGCTGTGGGTGTCTGCTCAGCCCTCAATTTGCATGGGCTGCTGTTGGTGCTGCAAAATGGGCTTAGGAGGCCGTGCTGATCTGCAGGCGTAGCGCAGCTGAGTGAGTGGCAGAAGAAGAGACACTTGAGCTTAAGTCAAACTTGTCACTGCAAGACATTTACAAATCATCTGAACTATGGTCCCCATTACTCAGAGCCTGTCTCTGTCCAAGAGGGATAGCTATCCAGCAGGGAGGAGGGAGGGAAGGCAAAGCTCAGATTTCAGCCAATTCCTTTCGCTAATCTTTTTCCTCAGTCATCAAGAGTCAAAAAAGGATCTGAGGAGCTAGGGTCATCTAACCAGTTAGAGGTCCATGAGCTGAGCTCAGAGCCCTCTTAGGGCAGGCAAAATGCAAACCAACCATACAGGATGCTCCTTGCCACAATGGGGCTGCAGCATAATGAACAGAAAGGGCAGAAGGGGAAAGAGAGGCAGAAGAAGATGATGAGGTTTGCCTTGGTTTGCCCTTGCCCACAGTGGTGGGCACTGATCTCCCAGTAGGAGAATGGTGAAGCAACACGGTGCCTCTGGCTCACAGCTGTCCTGGTGGTCACTCACTGGTGGGTAAGGGCTGACATCCCAATGTACAGAGACAAGAATCAGTTCTGGTGTAAAAAAGTCCTAGGAAAAATAATGCCAAGGCTTTAATGTTTAAAAATGTCACTGTTGAACGAGAAGGATCAAATTAGCCCATTGGAACTTTAAGTCAACATGAAACAGAATAAAAGATGAAGGGACCAGAAGCTCTTTCTGGTGACACAAGAGCACACATATGAGAGAGGCAAAAAGAGTAAAAGAGAAGAGAACAGGGAATAAAGAAACTTGAAAAGCTTTTCCTCACAGCTTTTGTTTAAAAGGCAGCTATGTGTTTGTATGCATTTAATCTCTCTCTTCTGTTTTCTAGGTAGAGAATGGGTGAGAACTCAAAAGAATTGGCTGCTTAAGTCCTATCATTTGTTTTCTGGTTTGAAACCTTCCTAGTTTTGTTATGTGCCACAACAGCATCTGAAAACTTTCAATTACCTCTTGCATCAGTTGTGCTTTACACTTCTTTCCATAATCAAGGCCTTCAGCAAATAGTCTCCTCTGTAGAAACACACATAAAAACCTTTGATTTCTAGGAGCTGATGCATGAATTGATGAGCTACAGGTGGAAATGAAGACAAAGGGATCCCTCTTGCAAAAAAGGGCTTGGAATTGCAGCCTGGAATTGGGCTGTACAACACATACTCCTGACATCAGACTAGTTTTACTTGTTCTTCTTTCTGTGTTTGTTACGGAGACTATTAGAGGTAAACATGTTGACAGCTCATGTTAGGAAAAGAAACATCTCAGCTCTGCAGAAAAACACCCTCAGAACAGGATGTGTGGCTGCATAACCTAAACTGATCACAGGGCAGAAAACTGCATCTGCTTGACAGAGAGGCATCATTCATTCTCTAGTTCTTCAAGACTTCAGTAAGAAGTCACATGAGGGCTAGTTATTGTAGGTTGTGCTGAATTGTTGAGCATTTTTGGGTTGAGATTGAAGCTGTGCAGAGACTAGAAATTCAGCTTACTGTTGATTTTCAAGGTCTTGATTCAGTTTTCACCTTAGTTAGACATGAAACCCTTGTGCTTCAAAATTCTCTGAGAAAACTTTTCAAAGGTTCAAGAACAAAAAAAACCCCAACCAGCTGTAAGTTACTGTAAGTTGTCTTACTGGAAATGACAGAGAAAAAAGAGCTAGGTGGACTTGTCTGGCCATAGCTATGACATTACCAACTGAGCTGTTTCCATTCCATATATGAAAGCATTAGGAGCATGGTACAAACTCTGTTATGGAGACTTCACCAGGACTTCTGCATGCAACTGTGACTATTCTGCTTCCAGAAGACAGCTTAAAACCAGCCCAGGCAAAGGAAGGGCTGCTAGGATGATCCAGGGAATGGAAACAACTATGCAAGTGAAGTTTGTTGTGATGAACCATAAATTCAGGTACTTACAGTTATGAAGATAAGTTGTTTTCCTGCAAAGATTAGCCTGCAAGGAAGTGGCATAAATCAGCTCATTGCCCAGGACAGTTTGCTAAAAGCTAATCCAGCTGCTTTTTTCACACTGCCCTTTATCAACCAGCTTATGGAAGAGCTTGCCATGCCTGGGCTCAGAAAGCAAATGCTGAGATGGGATTTAATTGCTGTTCATAAATATGCTGAAGGAGGGAAAGGGGAAGCAATAGAGAGGAAAAAGAGCTAACGAAGCTCAAGGACTACCTTGGCACCTGGACAAGTGGTAATAACTGGCCATGAGCAAATTCAAACTGGGAATCTGATGAATTTTAACCACCCAAACAAGAGAGCTGGAAAATGGCTTTCTTGTAGAGAAAGCAGGATCAGAAAATCTAATTGATTTTACAATTTCATCAAATTGGAGCTTGATTAATATTTTAAAGGGATTTCATGGCACAGATGTTTGAAATAATAGAGATCTGGATTCAGTGATCCAGAAGATTGCTTCTAATCCTATTTTACTAAAATACAGCTGTAAATAAGCTCAGAAAACATGAAAGGCCACCAAAAAAAACCCCCAACAACAACAAAAAACCCAAACAAAATGAAAAAAAAAACACTAAAAAAACCCCCACAACTCTGAAAAAGCCATGATGGGTACAATAAAAAATAGATGCAAAGGGCAGCATCATGGTCCCAGGAGAAAGGAGAATCTGAACTGGAAAGCAAAGGATGCATGAGGAAGAAAGCACTAGGCAACACAATAGAGTCATGTAGTAAAAAAAATGTTCTTGGTGTCAGAAATGTTATGATTTAGTGTCCTTAATAATCTGCAGGGAATGTGAGCTGCACACAAAGGGCTCATACAGATGACCTTGGCTTGGGAGGAACTGAAAGGTAAGTCAGGACATGGAAATAACACAAAGTGATCTACAGAGACTGGGGACAGTACCAGAGGGCAAAACCAAGATGAATTCCCACTTGTGAGCATGAAAACACACCTGAGCCAAAATCCTCCAGAACACTGTAGTCCATGGCAAACTGCTAGCAGGAATACTGGAACACTTTGCAGTGAGTGTCTGTGGCCAATGGAACTTAAGTGCATGTTACAGTTTGGCTGCAAAAATGCTGATGCAATTTTAGGGTGCAGTTCCCTTGGTATTTGAATCAAAGGCAATAAAGATCTATTTTCTATTTGCATTTTAATGCAAATGTATCTGGAATAATACACTCAGTTGGGGGAGTTGCTGTGCATGGACAAATTGAAACAAGGAGGGTGGAAAACAATAAAAAATGCCAGGAATCTAGACAGGCTCTTACCAAACAGATTTCTAACCTCTGTGTGTATGAACAATAAAGGTCCTTTCACCTCTCTTTTTCTATGACTCCATGCTAAGCAGATACAGAGTCAGAAGACACCAATGCCAAAGGGGAGAAAACAATTTAGATTGCCACATAGACCCAGAAGAGCCAAATGGGGTGAAATTAGCAACATGAAACCACAGGCAGACTAGCAGGAAAAATCTTTCAAGATGTGTCCAGCTGTAGAGAAGCTCCTGGGGGGCCTGGGGGTAAGGACTGCTCACTCAGGACTTTTACAAGAAGGCTGGACAAAACACTAGAAAATGGACCATAGGGAGCAATTCTCTGCTGGCAAAGAGCAGTGGAGCAGATGATCTAATAGGCTTCTTGCATCCCTAACCTCTACAGTCCTATGGTTTCTTATTGTAAAGCACCATATTTCAAGAGGAAAAAATAAAGAAAAAAAATGTAAAGGTAAAATATTGGATGGCTAAAAAAAGCTGCAGAATGAATGGAGTTCAGTCCTCTTGCCTTTCTGTGTTTAAAGGAGTTGCTTCTGGCAGATTGTTTTCTTGTCAGAGGCACTTCATTTTCTCTTTCCCTCACTTACCATTTTCTCTCTTACTACAAAAGCAGAAATAGCCACTTGGGACTGCTGATGTCTTTCTGAGGAAGGATGCTGCTCTCATGCTGTGGAACAGCATCACAGCTTTGGTCAGTCAAAACAGAAAAACCTTGGGGTTTGCTTTTTCCTTCTTTGGGAATGGATTGCTTTTTAAAGCAAGCACATGCATCACAGTATATGTAGCAGGAGATCAGCCCTGCTCCTTTCCTGCACTGCCTTCATACTCATTCCAGGACAGACTCTCATTGTAACCACTTTGTTCAACCACTCCTCACCCAGGTGCCCTGTTTTTGGCATGTGCTGCCTCCTCCAGACAAAATACCTTTTTCCAAGCTGGTCCAGTTGCCCTGGGCTCTTTGATCTTCATTCAGGCATTTCTTGAAAACCTACTTTTTGCTTAGGCAAGGGCTAACTACCTGAGTAAGGTCAAGCCATTTAAAATTGCAGGGTGTTGTAGGTTCACAGAATCACAGAATGTTAGAAAGAGACCTCTGGAGATCATCTACTCCAAACCCCCTGTCAGATCATGGTCACCTAGGTTACACAGGATGGCAGCCAGGTAGGTTTGAAATGTCTCCAGAGATGTGGACTCCACCACCTCCCTAGGCAGCCTGTTCCAGTGCTCCACCACTCTCAAAGTAAAGAGTTTCCTCCTTATGCTTAGATGGAACTTCTTATGTTCCAGTTTGTGCCTGTTACCTCTTGTCCTGCCACTGAGCATCACTGGAAAAAGATTGGCCTCATCAACCTGGCAGCCACTCATTAAGTACTGATAAGCATTGACCAGATCCCCTCCTCAGCCTTCTCCATGCTAACCAGCCCCAGCTCTCTCAGTCTTTCCATATAAAGATGTTCAAGTCCTCTAATCATTTTTGCAGAACTTTGAAGATCCTCTGGTCCAAAACCCTGACAGGCCAACTTCAAAGCTAGAGCACTTCTAGTTAGCTAAAAGAATTCTAAAATCTAAATTCCAAATCATCTAACTGTTGATTTGGTCATGCCAACACCTTTAAACTGGGTGAGCCTTTTACACAGGGAAATACTTATTCCAATTCTTGGGCAAATCCCACTTGCATCCTGTATATAGACAAGAGCTACTTTATCTATCAACAAACTGCAGCCAGCTTCATCTGAGTGGCTGTGATTTACCACAGAGCAAGGCTGCACTGGCACAGTCAGAAGCCTAGGGACATTATCAGGATCTTAGAGCTTCTGCCTTAAATTGCCAAGCCCATGCTGGGGTAGTTAGCGTGTCAGAACCAGGCAGTTCCTGGAAAAACTAGCACATGGCTAGTTTCCAGAAGACAAGCAAACCCAGCAGAGGTGAGGCTGAGAAGCAGGAGGTCTCAGGCTGCTTTGGGTCCCAGTTTTGTTCTTCTTCTCTTTGCCATGGGTCAGTGCTTCTCGACCTACTTCTGTCCTACAACAGCCTGACATCTGGAGCTGGTGCCAGCCCCACTTTGGCTCAGGACAGCATAAAAAAAAACACAACAAAAGAGGAATAAAATCAAGGTGAACTCTCAAGTTGCCTACAGAGCACTGAGTACAGGCTGTGGAACTGTGAGGCCTCTTTAGTGTCAAGCTTGGGGTCAAAGAGGTGCCTGGAGGATCTGAGGGAATGGGATCTGACTGAAATAGCTGTCTTACAAGACATGGGGCAAAGAGCTACCTAGTCACCCTAGAAAACCACTGGCAGTTGATACAGACCTGTCATGGCTTGTGGAGTTAATAGCAATGGGCTGTGGGACTTTTAGACATCACATCTCAGCTTCACACCAGAACCTTGTTGATAGCTCACTGCTCACAGGCCACCAGTTTGGTTCCAGTTCAGGGGGTCTTCTCACCTATTTTTAGTTACCTAAAGCTTTGGTAAACTGTCTGAGCTCATCATTTGCCTTCCCTTCAGAGTCAGTGAGGAGAGACATGACTGGTGAGTTATCCCATCCTGTCCTGGAGGACTCCAGGGTTGTGTGGGGACATTGCACTGAGGACAGCAACACTCATTAATCTGCAAGCAAAGGCAGCAAGTGCTTGAAACAGGCTGTGAAAGGGGCTTTGCTGAGGCAATTTGGGAATCTGCTTTTGTGATCAGCACTGCATGTTAGTGAGGGAGGATGTGAACCATGTCTTCACTCTCAGGTTTGCCTACTGTCTTTGGAAATTACAATGGAGTATCTGGTATATTTTTGTCTAGATATGCCAGTGCATGAAAATCCTTGTTTGCACAGAACAAACAGAGGGATGTAAAAAATGAACACAAGCCAGGAAGTTAGAAACACTTACTTGCAAACACCTCTTCAGTCAAGATGGAAAAGGAAACATGCTGAGCTCTCTCTGACTTTTACACTCCTTGTTTACTTCAGCAGGTCCCTCCTGACAGGTGTGAATAGGACACAGTCATGCTTAGGGACCACCCTGTAAAGGAAAGTATAATGCATTCAGTTTGAGTTTGAGGATTACATGCTTCCAAACCATCAGGCTTGTGGCACAGGTCCAGCCTCCCTCTTTACAAGACTAAGGTGTTGCTCTCTGGTTCTCTTCAGGCTACATGGCACTTGCAAATCCTACAGACCCTGGGAAGAAAAACACCAAACCCAAGTCTGAAACAAAGCAAATCAATCCCAAATTCAAATATATCATTGGGGGGGATAAAAAGGAACATGCTGGTTACTCATTATTCCACACAGAGTGCCCATTACTTCTGTTGACTTCAAGGCTGTAGTCTCTCAAAGAGAACAGGACAACAGTATTTACATTGGGTTTCAAGGAAGATTGCTCTTATAAATTAGTAAAAGGCATGAGTCATCCCAGTGCAGTGTTTGATCCAAGAGCTGCAGTTATCAGCCCAGCATAACACACTAGCATCTATCTAAACCACCCTGCACCCTCATTAGCAAGCTATTCTTGGGAGCTAAGCAGGCTGGAGGTTGCAAAGAGGTGCTATTGTTGTACCAGGAGTAATTCTTATGTATTATTGATACCCAATAAACTCTGTATTAGCCTGGAAGCAGAGGGACAGAGAGAGCAAGCTGGTGGAGATATCTGTTCACCTCCAACACAGGGAATGGACCTGGCCAAATCCTTTTCAATTACCTTTTTTCAATAAATGTCAGGTTTGGGGAGGAGGACCATCTGAGTGATTTAATAATTAATAAGAGTGTATTCATCCCACTGTACAGCTGGACACATCTCTTATGAATAAATCCCCCTGATAATATATTGGTGGATCTTCCTAATATTTTTTAATTCCACTGTTTTCACTGATTTTTTTTTTTTCAGTCTAGTCCCAATTGCCCTAGAATTTTCCAGGAATCAACCAGCTAACCACTTGGGAGAAAGGGAATGAGCATGTGGACCTCAGGCCCTTGCCTGTTCAGAAGCAGAAGTGGCATTTGCAATGATTAAGGCTTCTGGCAAGGCAGGGAACCCAACTGGTGAGCTATAGAGATTAGGTGATGCTACAGGACTCTGTGAAAGACAGACAAATATGGGTGCTGTGCACAAGCTGGGAATTACTGTGGGTGTCAATTAACCTCACAGATCACAGGATTTATTAGGCTGAATTATTTATCCCAAAGATAAAACACTGAAAGAAAGGCATCATTAAACAGCACAGGTTTGCACAGAGTTTAGGCAGTGAACCAAGTTTCCAAACAATTTAATTTATTAGGGCCCTAAATTGTAGTAGATTATCAAATCAAGTGGAATAGAGGGAGGCAATGCATTTTATTTTCAGGGCCCAGAATGTAATAAGAGTGTTATTCCATTCATGCCATGTCTCAGCCTGAGTTACAAAGAGAAGAGGATGTTTCCTCTGTAGGATCATTTTCCATTTTTTAGCCATTTCCAGAAGCTGTCAAACACTTGTCACGAAGGGAAAACGTTGCTAGTTTGCCACTGAAGCTTGAAATCTGTTCAATGTGAATGTGAAGTGGAGCACTAGATACAGTCCCAATACAATGGGAAAAAGCTTAACTGTTTGAAGTCTGTCTTTGTGGAGATTATACACTGGCAGAAAAGGACAATAGGAGAGTTTTGCCTTGGGAAAAGAGAGACTGACAGGTCTGCCTGCTTTTCTACAATCAATATTGTAGACAGAGCTTTTCTTACATGGTGGGGTTCAATTAAAGAAAAAAAAATACAAACAGAAGAATTTGGGGGAATTCCCTGAAGAGTTCAAAACCTTCCTGGAAGGAGGGAATATTTTTTTTTTCCCCCCTAAGATGAGCTCACATGAAAAATTCATGGGGTGGATGGATAGATTCATACATAAAGAAATTTGATAAATAAATAATTGTCTTAATTCATACTGCATCACATAGCAATTGCACATCCATATTGACCACTTCAGCTTGCAAAACTAGCCCTCAGTGTAAACATGTGTAGAATTAAATCATCCAGAAAAAACAAAATAAGGCAAAAGGTCACACATGCTAACTGAAGCAAGTAGTTCATGTTAAAGGCCCTCACCACATCCAGGAAATAAGAAACTGCAGCATGCAGCCCAGAAGCTGGGGCAGGGATGAACACAAAGAGAGAGACAAAACACAGCATGAAAACAAGTGATAAGCAGAGATTTGCAGGCATCAGGAAGGAGAGAAGAGGAGGCAGCTGCAAAGACAGGAGGCCGGAAAAGACAGACGAATTGGGCTGGAAATATATACAGTTAGGATAAGGGTGATGAAAGTGATTACATGAAGCTGCAATTAGCTAGCTGTACTCTGCTGCTATTCAGCCATACTTGCAGCTCTCTTCTCCTTTTTCCCAGTGTTGACTGTGTGGGGAAGACAGTTGTCTTTGTTGGAGGAGAGTTATGTGCACAACACTCAAGTTGGACAAATAAAGTGCTAGCCTGGTTTGTGGTCTCTGCATCTCCAAGCCATGGAGAAGTGCAAGAGGACAGGATCTCAGGAAAGCCTATCACCCAGCAGAGCCTGCCTCTCTACTGCACTCCTTCTCCACTAGGAAAACAGAATCAAAGAGGAATAAATGCAATGTTTCCTATCCTTCAGACTCAGTGACATTTCTTCTAGCCATTTCTGTGTCTTTGGTCTCATCAGTTTTTCTCCCTCATCCTTTTTTCCACATCTGCATGGTTGTTTGTTGTGTTGTCTTGCATAATATGCCAGTTCTTCCCTCAGATATCACAGCCCTCACTACACTAGATGTTTCACCACCAAAGAGCACCTCTGGGAAGAAAGCTGATGAGCAGGAGAGCTGCAGGATCACTGCAACAATGAAGATAGATGTTGGCAAGCAGTGCTTGGGCAAACAGCTAGGTTGATATATATCTCTGGTATATAAATTTGTAAAATACAGCCTTGCAGCAGAAGGAAGAAACTCATGTGCCTGTGTATTTTTTAAGGTCTTGTCCAAAAGACCCTACTACAGAATAGCCATTTAATCTACCTCAGAAGGATGAAGGGCTGAGTCAACCCTGCTAGGATTTGAACCTGTCACTCCAGGAAGCCTAATTATTGCAAATGTGGCGTTTAGACCACTAAACCCTTCCCTCCTGCTCTAATCAACTCTCAAAGAGTCCCTTTTGATCCTAGAAGGTTACATGGCACCTATGACAAAGGCAAAGTATTTAACAAAGTCTCTGTAAGTGGAGTATATCATTATTCATATTGCAGCAGGTTTAAAAGAGCCAGGCAAGGCTGAGAACATTGTGCTGGAACAAAGATCACAGTCACAGTGCTGTGAATCGCTTCTCAACTCCAGTCTCTGTTTTTCTTCTGCTACACAATGGAAAAATGGAGCAAGAGGAGAGCTGAGCTGAACTGTGTTTGTTCCCACCCTGTTGCACCCCTAACCCTGTGCTCACTTGAAGGAGCTGCAGGCCTGGAGGGGGGTGGCTGAGTGAAGCTTGTCCTCCTCTACACCTGCACCAAGTGTCTCCAGGAGTCACCCAGTTGGGAATGTTCCTGCTCTGAGATGACTCCTGCAGGAGAGTAGGAGGCTCAGTGTGTGGGCATTGTAGAGGGTGGGGGGAGGACATAGGTGCTTGCCCAGCTTCAGGGTAGCAGCTGAAAAAAGATCTGTGACAGGATCAGTCCCTTCAATTTCTTTGCTTATCTCAGGATGTTGGTAACATTTCTGCACAGTTTAGAAGGCACAAGTGAAAGCTGATGAGAATCTCTTCTCTCTTTATAACAAAGCTCCTGGTTGGAGGTGGAAGGATAAGCAGGGCTGGAAAATGACAGGCAAGCCATTGTTTTTGAAACTCTGAGCTTTAAAGAAAACACATTCCATGCTCCTCCTTGGAGATAACATTACAGCTAATGATTTTGCCTTTAATGCCCTGGGGCTAAAGGTAATTTTTGTCTCTCCCTCCCTCCTCCCATCACCTGAAGGGGCTGCATGCTTTCTACGGTCACGCAGATAGACTAAATCTGAAATGCTAATGGACTGGCAGTGTTTGCAGTGGGGTGAACAGTTTTCTTCTGGAAGGCTGGTTGGCAGGATACAGGCCTGCAGTCATTGAATCATTGCACTGAATCACAGCCATGTTGGCAGGATCCCATTCTGAGGAAGTTCACAGTACTGTCAAACACCTGCTGTTGCCATTGAATGATATTATGCAAGATCTGAAATTCTATTTATCAAGATCCTTATTTGATTTCTGGTTTGGGTTTTGGTTTTTTTTTTCCCCCATCCTCTTCAGTCATCAGAGTCTCAAATGACTGCAGAGGAACCTATTCCCAAGAGCATTACACAACACTCAGCCTGATGCCAGGGTAACCAGTTCTTATAGGGTGAAAATCTACTCTTCTGACTTTGCATTGGTGCAGAGATGCCACGATAGCACAGGATACAGAGACATGCAAGCATTCCTACAGTATGCACTCTGCAGGGTTACTCAGGTAAGGAGACCCAACAGGCTCTAACTTGCAGAAGCCCAGTCACCCTTTTTTGCCTTGAAAGCCCTGGTTGTGTAGCCTGATGGGAAGGGGCACAACTAGAAACAGATTTTAACTCCAAGTCCTCTTAGAAAGGGATTGTTTCAAGATGAAAGACTTCCTGAACCACCACGATGGGAAGCTTGGCTTACACACACCTAGGAAGTGGACAATACCTGGCTATAAGAGTTAGAGAGCAAGCAAATTCTTCTGTCTGATGGCTTATAAGACAAGTGATTTAAAGTGGTATTTCCCTGGCTGGCTCCATATCTTCTGTCCTGCTATTAGGAACTCATTAGGAGATGTTAGTGAGTTATGCCAGGCTGCAGTTGAGCTCTTCCTATCAAAGCCCAGCTTTCCGGCTCGCTCTTTCTGGACAACACTGTTCCCTTATACCAAGCTCACAGTCTAGGTGTGAGATTCTCTTTGGCTTCTCCTGTCCAGGCCCTACCTTAAAGTCTGACCTTTTTTTTTTTTTTCCAGTTACACAAGTAAAACTCTGTCTCTCATTTTCTTGGGTCTCAGTTCTTGCACACCCTTTTCTTTAGAGCTAACACAACCTTGCCTTGCCAGTAGTCCTCTAGAGCACCTCTGCAAAGATCACTTTGGTAACCTGACTGCCTGCCTGTGTCAGCTCTCATGGTCAATCTCTCCACTGGCTGCCCTTTCTATTTTGTGTAAAGACCTTCCTTGTCCTTATGCTATCATCTGCTTTTCAGCACTTAAAAAGATGATTCCTGTCTCCTATTTGCCCATTATTCTAGTCTTTTTTCTTTCATACCACGTTCTTCTCCATGATACCCCTTGGGGTTTCAAACAGCATCTCCCCAAACAGGTGAAAAAATACCTTATTGTTGTCTTTGAAATCCTTCCTCTACACTCATCTTGTGCAGGAGAGTTCACAAAAGCATTCCTAATAGTTAGGCTAGCAACATGTTCTTCATGATGACCAAGAGTACTTCTCCAGCTGTTCACTTCCCTCTTTCTTCCTCTCACAAGAAGATAAGGTCTCTTAGCAGATTGTGACATAACAGTAAAAAAATTATTTCAGTGAAGTATCTTTAAAAAAACCCCAAATCAACCAACAAACACCAAAAAAAGCCCAAAACCAAACAACAAACTGCAGAAAACTACAATCCACACACACAGTTTTACATGTGGATTTTTGAGCAGACCCCCACAACTGCTTTGTATTTGTAGGAGAAAGGAGGAGGGATGTGACTGATCCTGCCACTGGAGTATCAGCTATCAGTTGCTGGGCTAGCAGCAACTAGGATATCAGCAATGCAGAACTATGCCCAAAACCACTTACTTCTCCCAGTCACATGTGAAGCCTCTGGCAGGGCAAAGGCTTGGACCCATCTCACAGATCCTGTTAGTGCCAAGCACTCAGGCATTAATCATCTGCAAACTTGCTGTGCTGTCTTCAAGCTATTCACTTCTAAGCTAAGAGCTTGGAAACAATGGGTTTTAACACCAGGAAGCAAGATGGTAATTAACATGACCTGTCTATCACCCAGATTATTAAACTGCATTATAAATGTTTTTGTTGTTGAGGATTAATTATGTACCTCTTCACAGGAGTCTCACACAACTGAAGGAAATATTAATGTCTGCTCTCCAGCTCTGATTTCTTCTCTCAGCTACTTCCCAAAGGTTGTTTGAGTCCTATTCTGCCACCCACATCACACAATTGCCATTAACAATAGTCACAATGCTCTTTGCTGCAAGTAGCTAACATCTCTCTGTGCACGTGGTTGACTAGAGGTTGTAAATGTGTTTTCAGGATCACACTTGGTCTACAGATCAGGAGCTGCAGCTCTGCCTGAGGTCACATCAGCTATAACCTGCTCTTCATTCTATGACCATGAGTTGGTAGCTGATTAATGGAAAATACTGCTTTGTGAAGAATAAAAGACCCTGAGTCTTTAAGGCCATTTGGACATTGCAAGGTTTCTTGGAGGAGTTTTTCACTGTGTAACACAGATGCCATTAGAAAAACAACTTTCAAGTCTAGCATGGATTTCTTAGAGCTTCTTAGGTACTGCTGGCAAGTAAAATCCTCTGAGAAGTACTCATTTTGCTAAAGGTTTCATGAAGGTTAAAGCAATTACTTTCAGTATGCCCAAAGCTAGGCTCAATACAAAAATATTTTGGCAAGAAGGTATTTTGTAAACTCTAGCTCTAAGTGAATAAGCAGGGCAAAAATGCCTTGTTTTTTAAGTTCTATATCCTTAAACTATTGCTCTAAGTGTCCTTCACTAGAAATCCTTGCAAATGTTAATGCAGGACTCTGGCCTCAGGGTTAGTGGGTCATGTATGTGTGTGAAAAGTGGGATTCATCTCATTTAATGTTTGGCACCCACCATGCAAAGCCTGTGTACAAACAAGTCACCAAGGAAATCTTGTGTTCTGGAGAGATATAGGCACTTTAAGGGTCTGATCTATCTCTGAAGCCTTTAGGGTGAGATGAAATGTCTATTCCAGACCTTCAGCTGTAGAGGAAGGGGAGGTGTGTGGTTCAGATGCAGGTATTTCCATTTGGTTAGAAGATCTGAGCTGTTCCAGTCATGGACTATCAGAAGCCCAGTGTTCCCAATGACCAGAAAGCCCAGGTTTATACCTGCCTTCCAGCTGAGGCCTCTCTGTCAGTAGAAGAGTGTTAACCTGAGCCTGTGTTCTGGGGACTTTGTGCAAATGTACAAATGTGCTCAAGCTCCAGCTCGTTTTCAGCACTGCCTCTCCACTGCTCAAAGTCAAAGGGGTTTGCAACCTGAGAGCCCTCCTGGACAGAAGAGAAGCTGCAGGGGCAAGACTCCATTACAAATGCACAGTAAATCCTATGGGATGAAAACAGCATTTTCACTCAGCTGGAGGCAAACTCAGCTCCTTCCTGATGTTAGGAGACCAGGAAACAAGAAGTGTAAACAGGGAGCGACTCTGCCTTTTAAATTACAAGGGAAGGTGAGTGTAGTTGGTCACACAGCTTCAGATTCAGGGTTTCTCTTTAGTGCTCTAGACTTCACAGCTATGTGACAGTCTATGCTGCAGAACAGAGATTTTTGGGGTTTTTTAACTCACTTTTGCTAGGGCTGAAACATGGAAAACCAATATAAGCATCTGTGTATTGTCCATCTCATGTGTCTCAGTACATTGCTGACCTGGAAACACAGACAGAAATATAAGATATCATTGATTTTCAGTCCTTCCCTAATGATCATGTTAACAGGAAAACCCAGCTTGTTTGTTTTCTATAATCCTCAAGAACCAAGGTGGTTCCTCAGGTGCCAAATTCAGCACTTATTAACACCCTGTTCCCCCGGGCTCCTTGTGGAACACTTTATCTCTACCACTACTGGCTTTCAAGCATAACTGCACCAAACCAAAAAACAAGTGTGTTAAACAAAAAAAAAGCCTGCAAAATTAACATGTGAACAAATAACAGGGACCACTCTACTGATTATATTTTCACTGTCATGTTGTATTAATTAAAGCTTCCCCACCCTTAGTTAAGGTGAAGCAGCCAGAGGATCTCCACCATATTACGCAGGGTGACTGAATCAGAGTCTCTCTGGGGGGTTTACAACTGCACTGTCAGGTAGTACCCAGGGCTTTGAGTGAAGAGATCATCCTGATCAATGGCATTCAGAGCTTGGATCCATATTTCCACAGGGTATAGGCTTGTGGCCCAAGATTTTGGTCTGGCCCCATCTTTAATTAGAGCCCGCTTTGGCTTTCCCTAACTCAGTTGCAACACTTGGCATGGACCTCCTGCATATTTAGATGACAACTAATGAGGATTTTTATTGGACTTGAGCCTTGGCTGACTGGGAGGAGGGAACAGCTTTTTAGCATCAGATGGAAAAGACTCTTGCCTCTGGAATCTTTCTCAGCACGGAGCAAAAAGCTGGGGGAGGAGAAAGTGATAGGAACACTGTCAGTATTCACCACTAATGGGGCCTGCCTGGGGCACACTGTTTGGTATCCCTTGGAAGGTGACCTTGACTGCTAACATTTACATTTTAGCAGCTATTTGACATATTTGATTGTGTCTACAGCAAAAAAAAATAAAAAAATAAAAAAGCCCAGTTCTGGGAGAGACAGGGAGCTCAGATCAATGTCTTCAATACCACTGTCTCCTCTTGTCCTGCCATACTCTGATGTTTGCTATTTAGTCTGAAAATTCATGGTACAAGAAGACCAAGGTGTTTCCCCTCTTACTAATGCAGGTGATGGATCTCCTCAGGCACCATCCCTACAGGCTAACTCAAGGTGCAATCTGCAAATTAAAGGCCTCCTCAAAACAATGAAGTCATTTAAATTGGTAAGAATAGTGCTTGTTGTCCAGCAAAACAAACAGCTGGCCATTATGAACTGCCTTTGGTGTCATTTATCAGCCTTGAACATGTGGGAGAGACTGTAGATGTCTGGCAGAGGTATTGCTGGGTCAGATCCCGGACAGCTTTGCATCTGCAGCTCCTGTCATTTCCTTACCCCACAGGATCTGTCTTGCAGAAGGTGGAGATTTGACAATAGCTCCCAGTCCATATTAACACATGTTTCAGAAGCTCAGCAGATGGCTGCATGCTCCTACCACCTGGCCAAAGGGTGCTGTTGCCCTCCCAAACAAATGGCATTAGCACCTCTGAGGGACAGACCAACCCACTGATGCTTGTGTGCTTTATTTCACGATAGAAGCACGGTGAAGAGCACACATGGGGCTAGACGTGATGGCTTACCAGATGGGTGGTAATTTGTTAAGCTGCTATAATGCAGAAGCTTTCAACTGAGTGTTGATACCCTAAGATATTCAGCCAACATAAGAGTCATTCAATTTGCCTTTCATATAATTGGAAATGATAGGAAAATAAATTTTTAGGCTATAGTGGCTACCAATGCCTTTACTTGCTTTGAAAATAAACATCTCCTTCTTCCTCTCCTCTCTGCTGCTGAAAGTTCAATCACTTAGCAAAATAGTGATGCCCTTTGTCCTAATACTAAATACATGTTATCTTAAGTATTTACCAACCCTCAATTGATGCATCATTTGGCCAAGGAAAGAAGTGGTTTCATACTATCCTGCTTCACCCTTCTGATGTCTCAGTAGCTAGCTCTTCAGCTAGCTTATCCTGTGTACTCTGACTCTCTCAGACATGAGCTTGAAGAGCATTTTGGCATCTCCTGAAAGCATTTCTGCATCCTAGTTTACATACATCAGGGCTCTCCATTGTGGGCAATATGACCTGGAGTGTGCTACAGTCACTGAGAAGCAAACCACCTCACTGAGCCTAGGTGGTCAGATCCACTATTAGTACAGCTCTAGATCTGCTTACTCAACATGTGCTGTCACACGAGGGAGAGCTTAAGCATCAGCATAGACCATTCCTATGTCCAGAGGATTTGAAGGGTTTTGTCTTTTTTTTAAAGGACTCAAAAGTCCTGCTCTGTTTCTGCAAAGAGTTAATGCTCTGTTAAGAAAAATAATCTTTCCACACTGCAGGCCCCAAGCTTTTGAGATGCTTCAGTAGGCTACCAGGAAATCTCTTTAGGATAGAGTCTAGCTGGCTGAGCTGTCAGATTGACTGCTAGAGGCACAGCTGAGTTTCAAATGGACCAGCAGTGTGTGTGCAAGATGCATCCCCAAGAAAGGAAGATGTTTGACAAGTGAAGTGTTTTTATTTTATGATGGAAAACGAGCAGAAACATCAGACAGGTAAATCACCTTGCCAAGCGTGAGAGCTCCCGACTGACAGGCTCACTGCCTGCCCTGCCTGCTCCAGAGGAGCCAGCATTTATTTCTACTGCAAAGCAACTATTTAAATTGCCATTTCCTGACTGATCATAATTGCAATGTGCAGGTTCAGAAGAGCAAAGGGAAGGAAAAAATGGAAGTGACTCTTCTTGAAGCAAACAGAAATGGAGGAAGCTGAAGGAGGTCAAAGACAGTTTGAAAATCATCAGAAATCAAGGCCAAGCAACCTGAGGGACAGAAGCATGGCCAACACTGACATCTATCAAAGTTTAGCACTTAAAATCACAATACACCAATTAGAATAAATGGCAAGGGTTGACTCCTCCTAAGATGGCCTAGCAGTGCAAGTATTTTATATCAGAACTTTTCAAAACACAGCACTGTAATTCAAGGTCATTTACTTTCATCCTATGATACAAACATATCTGATTATGTTTATTGTCTGAATGCTAGAATAAAGAAACAACCATATTAGAAAGACAGCATGAGGACATCAGACAGTGTGAAATGAAGATGTTTCCGTGGCTGAATGTGAGATGTCTTCTTTAGCCACAAGTGTCAAAGCCACAAGGGAATATGTCCTTTCAGCCCTGAATGGGTGAAGAAAAAACCTTGTAGCACAAGATCAGGTATTTTATATGGACACTATCCAGCAAAGTGCTCAGACATCTGCCTTAATCTGTTATTATTCAGCAGCTAAGTACTTTTAACTTGTACTAAAATCCAGGACAAAATAAAGACGTGCTGAATCAGAGGCTATCTACTGCATGTTTTACAGCAAAACTGTTTTGGCAATGCTTGAGAACACCTGAAAAATGTTATTGGAATTGTTTTGAGATCTCTCTACTTCTCAAGCTTTAGTTACTGTGAAGTGAGATGTACACAGCTCAGAAAGAAAGACAGAATAAACTTTATCAATACAAAGTGATTCAGAAGATTTCCAGAATAACTTTACTGTGCATAGGAAAAGGTCTCAGCTCTGAGGTCTGCTATATGGAGAATATTCAGGACTAAAAGCAAAAGCTAAACATCTCAGCAGAAGGCTTTGAAGCTCCCCTTTCCACCACCAATATGAAGTTCACATCTCTAGTAAGAAAAAATGTTAAGGTATTTGATCCTCAAGCAAGGCTCGGCACAAAACTGAGCCCTGCATGTGGTGGCAGTCAGGACAGAGTAAGCCCATGGGTGAGAGCAGGGAGGATCTTTGGAAAGAAATAAATAAGGAAGATATCCAAAATGGCAGCATCTGGAAGCTGCTCTGCAGTGGGATGTCAGGATGAACCCCCTGGGAGATGTGATACTGCACACAGGGCAGGGGAGGAGGTCAAACGTGCAAGGTCCTGCCATTTGTCAGGCAGCTAAAACCATCATTACCTGTGTGTGTGTGCATGTGGGCATCCTTGCTTATAAATTACCCTCACAAATTTCCAGGCTAAATGTCCCCTTATTGTCAGCACAGAGCACTGCATTATTCCCTCCTCCCTCCCCCACCTTTCAGGAGAAATAGTTTTATAATGTGCAGTAAAAGTCAGCTCTCACAGCGTGAGGCTGCAGATGAGTCATTGCTGAAATCAGCAGCCATATCAATAGTTTTGATTTTTCTGCATTTTACACATCTCTCCTTTTTTTCCTGACATCACTGGGAGGAAGAGCATGGAAGAAGTGTGGCCTTGAAAAGTGAGCTAGAAGCAGAGAAGAGGTCTGAAGGTGGGACAAGGGAGGTGGACTGGGGAGGATAGGTCCCTCATTACTGTTGTTATGCAGTGTTAGGTTCAGAAGGGAGACATCCAGGAGCCAGATGCTTCTTGAGACTCTCTGGCAGGCTAACTTCTGTACTGCCTGCACTCATGCTGGACCTCTCCAGTGTTGACATGTTTGGTAAAAGCTCTGCTATCAAAGAGGAGCCAACTCTCCAATGCATGAAGGGCAGAGGCACACCAGTCTCAAACAGTGGCCATCAATGGCAGACCTTGCCATGTCATGCAACACTTGTGCAACATCAGTGGAAGAAAGGAGGTGAGAGGAGACAAAAAAGGGAAAATCAGAGTCTTCCTGCTCCTAGTGGAGACAAAATCAGGCCCAGAAAGAAGGAAAACCATCAGACACTCCCACAAGGTGGCTGCAGAGAAGAGATCTGTCCACTGCCCTGATGACTCCAAGAGAAACTTGTGACTCGTCATGGCTGCATCATTCTGGCATTCCCACAGCTATCAAGATGAAGGCACTTTGTGGCACCTGGCAGCCACCAATGTCAATGCCCTAGAGAGCTCCCAGGACTGAGAACCAAGGAATTGCAGTAGGTGCCACTTGTTCAAAGATGATAAAGCCAGAAGCCTTGGTAGTGTCATTGCCACTCCTTATGCACACTGTTGTGCCCCAGTCACAGTGACACTGCCAGGGGTGGGGATAGGAGGGGGTGGTGAACACAGCAGAAGGCTCAACACTGTGAAATGTAAATATGTTTAAAGTTTCCTAAATAATCTGCCACCTAGTGCTTTCCTGAGAGTCTGATATGCCCTTTTCCCTGGTCTTGTCCTTCCTTACTGACAGAGTATGGTCATTTCACTATACCCTGTTGAAAATCACCAGCTGCTGCACTGGTACCTCCTCTAAAAGACAATGAGGAGAGTTGGCATTGAGAGGGCAGATAACAAATGCAAGGCAATGCACACAGAGGAAAACTCTTTCAACTTCTCATATGCATTGCTGGGTTCTGAATTCACTGTAACCACATAGAGAAAAGGCTCAGGCAACATACTGAAAATCTCTGCTATTTTATGCTGGTCATTGTCTCAGACTCTATGGGGGAGATTTTTTAGTATTATTTTTGTGCCCTTATAGAAATTGAAAGTCTTTGTTCCATTCTGGTCATTTCAGATCCAAAAAGAGATACAGGAAAAAAAGCAGGGGCCTGGGGACAGGTGACAAAGAGGATTAGAGGGATGGGAAAGCCAGTGTGTAAAAGAGATTGAGACGTAGGATTTGTCAGTTCCAGGGTTGGCTGCTCCTCTGACCTCCTTCTAGTAAAGAGGCAGGCTCCCTCTTCTTCAGACCCCTGGTGGGAGTCTGTCTATCTGCCTATCCCTTTCCTGCAAACAGCTCCCTCAGGGCTTAGTGAACCTCTCTTTCAAGGAACTGACTTTTTAATGTCCAGCATCCTTGGGATCTTTTGACTTCTGGCCTTGGCAAAAGAATCTGCAGCTAGACTCTGGAATTAGCATCCTCCCAGCTCTGGCTGTCTTGTCATGACCCCTGCCATGCTAACTGCTAATCTGGAGGCACCATGCAGCCTTCAAGCTAGTTCCCTAATAGCCTGGTAATTAAACTAAACCAGCATTTACCCAGAACAACCTCCACTGCCATCCCATCACATACCTTACTCTCAGAGACTTACCAAGCAGTTCTGCATCCTCCACAAGCTGCTTCAGTGGTGGTGACCCCCACTCAAAGGCCAGAAGACTTGGTTCCTATTTTCAGCTGCAGCACTGCCTCCTTGTGTGACCCTGCCTTCTTGAGATGGGATTCACCTCATCTAACATTGGCCACCTAAAGCTGAGGTCCCCTCAAGGAATTATGCCAGCTACAGTTGTGGGGGGGAGACAGCTGAAATGTATGGCTTACCTTCAGCCTGTATCTCAGAATGACACCCATTGCATTTGTTTCTTCATGGATGTGGAGGGAGGCCAAATGAGTAGCCAAAGTCAGCACAAACTCTTTATAAAGCAGGGTTTATGTGTATCTGAAATCATGTGTGAGTGTCTACAGGTGACACCAGTTAATTCCCACCCCCTACAGCCCTCAGTGGGGAGAGGGCAGAGTTTCATACAGCTCACAGCTAGCTAGCCACCTGCATTAGTAGGCTGTGGGGCTCATGGCTAGCCACCTCTGTTGTCTGAGACATGGACTGTCCAAGCTTGAAGTTTAGACCTGAAGGCTTCCAAAAGACACAGCCATAAAAAGCCTTGGGGGGGTGGGGTGGAACTACATTGCCTCTGCTCCTCTGTGTGACAGGACAGGTGTAAGCAAGCAAGCAAGGGAGGTTACTTCACTCTTCCCCATCACAGCTGCAGGGCTGAATGAGGATGATGAGGAGCAGCTCACCTAAGGCTGTTCTGAAGAACTGATTAATAATTTTACCAAAATATAAACTTTCTGACTCTAAACACCCTGGTCTGGGAATGATTTTTTTACCCTGACTTGCTGTCATTTGGTCTCTCAACCAGCCCAAGAGAAAAAGCAAAGTAGTATATGGCTACTTTTGACTCCAAACTGCTTATACATCTCAAACAGCAACCTGATGCCACTCAGGTGTGAACCTAGGGAAGCAATCAAAAAGAAAATCAGAGGAGATCTTCACCTAGGGGCAACCAAATCCTTGTGAAGAGTTAATAGAGAAAGATGTTACCAGAAAAAATAGAGAATGAGTTGTCCCTTCAAGTCTCCTCAACTATGGAAATGGAAAAATCACCTCATTTTTCATTTTTCATATTAATAAGCCTGTTTTGCAGAACCACCCTTCTTTTATATAAGAACCACTGATCATACCCTTGCTTCCTTCACTGTCATAAATTATCTTGTGGATGCTCCCTCTGAAGTTGCTAACTGTACTTTTGCTATTAATCTTGGCTCTACTTCTTTCTGGAGTGTATCTCCTTGCTGATCCATTTTAGGCAAGACAGACAGTGCTTTGGTCAAGGCTCTGCTCCCCACAAGGGAACATCACTCTTGTTAGCTGTAAAGTGTCCAGAACAATGCACATTTAATGATGCTCCTCTTTGGCTTTTACCAGCCTCCTAGCAAGACTTGTACTCCATTTTCCTGTAATAACTCAAGTGCCACCAGGTTGGTGCTCCTGACAGTTACATCCTTACCAAGACTTTGCTGACTTGCCCCAGCTGGAGCAGGGAGATGCAAAGTGACTGCCATGCTCTAGGGAGGTGATAAGGGTTCACCTCTTCAGTGACCTGGAGTATTTCCACTGGGGATCTGATAGGCAGCAGGCAGCAGACAAGCACATGGATTAATGCTCCCTGCAGCTCCCTGGGGTGGTATCATTCACTCCTTTTCCTACACATCTTTCTGCAGACCCGAGCCCAGGCATGGTTTGTGCCACATTTACCACCTCAACCTCTTCCTTTAGTGGATTGTATCAAACTACAGCCAAAGGTTATTTGTTCCCTACACTAGATATTGAGACAAATAGAAAAATTCTTCAGGTGAGTGATTTCAGATGGCAAAATAAGTGGTGTAACTATAAGTGGGGATAACTATATGCATGCAGAATGCAAAGCATTTATGCTCTTTACCTCCAAAGGACATATCTCTACCCAGTAATCTGCAAGAGCATTTTTGCAGGCTCAGCCAGTGGAAAGAATTGATAAACACTTCAGTGGCCTTCATGTATATTTCATCTGGTAGGCAAGGGTGAGGAATGCATGTGAAGACACACGTGCCCTTATGCACCAGCCAGTGCCTAAAATTCTTCTATCTCTATATACTGCCTCTGAGATGTTTGTCAATATTACATGCAAGCACCTCCTGACCTTGCATACCATGACAGGGGGGACAAGGAGGTGCAGCATGACAAGGTACAGGCCATGCATAAAAAGGTAATACCTAGGATCCTGTTTTATTTCTACAAGTCAGCACCTGATTTTGGTAAAATGTCTTAGGAGATTAGTGTTCTCCAAACCCAAGCAGACTCAGGCATGTTTGTTTCAGAGATGAAGGTAACACCTGCAGGGTAGGATGGAGTTCAATGGCAGCCACATCAAGAACAGAAAACAGCATTATGTTCAAAGCAAAGCAAAGCAAAGCAAAGCAAAACATTCTTCTCTGAATAGCAGGACATAAAAAATGTGAGCACATCCATTCCTGGAAATACTCTGGTTTGGTGAGTCCAGGACTTTTGTCCTTACCCTGAAAATTCCTGAAGCCAGTAGCTTAGCAAAAGTAATCTTTCTCCCCCTCTTTTTCTCTCTCTCCATCCCTCTATGTAACAACTAATCACCTATAATGCAGGACATCTTACACCTGGCATGATGATATTTTATACATGGATGAAGCAGATCATGTAGCTACTCCACACCTTTCTGTTTCTTTAAATATAAGCCCTCAAAGAAAAATAATCTTGACAATTAAAGTGATATGCTGAGACTGTGGAAGCACACCATGCCTGGCATAGAGGTCCTCTGGCTGAGACTCAGCCTTCCACAAACATGACCTCTCAAGGCCTCCCTTGCAAAGCCCAATCACCACCACCCCCATTGCATCCTACTAAGCAAGGAAGGTAGTCAGCCATTAGAGACTAAATAATTAGTTCCAAAGCACAGGAAGCAGAAAGTCCCTAGGCTGTTCTGAGGAATTTTGTGCAAGGAAGGAGTGTTTTTCTCCATGTGCTCTGGAAAGGTACACCTGAGCTAGTTGTGGGTGGTACTCCTCAGCAAAAAAGGGTGACAAACTGCACCAGGATGTTGGTTTCTCTAATTTCCCAGTTTCTCTGGTTTCTTGGAGTGCCTGCTTAGCCCACTTCATGTTGTATTACACTGCACCCACACTGCATCTTCTGAGACCACTGTCAGCTTTGTCTTTGTTATTTCTTTCACCAGCAGACATACTTAAGGTAAACAGGAAGACAACAGCAAGAAACAATAACTCTATCTCATTTTACTCTTCCATGGAAACAAATAGGATTGTTCAAAATTGCCAGTGTTTTGACATCACTGTCATCCTTAATGGAGTTCTGGTCTCAGCATCAAGGTTTCCTCTGCAACCCACTAACAATAGAGAATCTGCCTGATGCTCCTGACAAAAACTAGTGGAAAGAAAAGAGAACAATGTTTGCACTTAGATAGATTAAGATCTCTTTTAACAGGTTTATTCACCTTTATCTTCCTTCTTTATCAAGGACATCATCCATTTCTCTCAGCACCCTTAGAGGCAGACTGTTGGATCTTGTTTATGTTGGGGATACTACACTGTGATCTTGAGGTTTTACTGGAAGAGGAGGGTATTTCTGGACCAAAGTGAGCCCCTTCCTTTGGACATCATCAGTGGAAGAATGGTCCTGATGGGATCACCTTAGCTGGACTGTTCCCTGGTGACCTTGTCAATCCATAGGATGTGGAGAAAGGCAATAGTATTTCCTGACTTCTCAGTGGTTGCAGGTCTTCCCAAGTTTTAGAAACCCTAGGGCAAAATTTTCCAACAATAACAGCTAAATGCATGCAAAGCTGGTAGCTTTCAAAACTAGGCCTGGGCATCCCTTCTACCAAGACTTAGTTGGCAGCTGTAGACATAAGGTCCAAACTTTAGGGAACTTCTTCCCAGAAAATTTGGGAAAACTGTAGGGCATTTTCTGGTGTCTGAAGAGCTGAATCCATTGCAAACAGGGATCAAATTGCTGATAAGCAATATTCTCACCAAAGGGAGAAAAAAACCTCCACTCTTACAAGGTAGAGTAGCAACACCTAATTCTTCAAATGTAACTACAACTTGAACAATTTCAGTCTTCTGGAGGAGACTAGTGGATTTCTTCTTCCATCATGCTGCAATCTTCCCTCTCAGCCTGGGATTATTATTTTTGGACAAGTTGCAAGGTCTGATTTTGCCTGATCTGATCTGATGGAGTGACCTATTTCTATTACCTGCTCCCTCCCTCCTCCTGCTGCTCACCTCCCTGATGGCCACTCTGGCTAACTCCCACAGCTCTGCTAACAGCTTTTGTTATTTCAGCTCTTGCAAGAGTACTCATGATGGTGAGAACTGAACACACTTTCTCAGCTCACAGGAATTTTTAAAGCAGTTTCTCCTGTCTCATACACCTCACAGGAAACTCTTACACAAACTCTTCTCTTTTTAGCTAGGCTCTAGCCAATGCTGAGAAGCTTGGCTGTTGATTTGACAAACCCAGGCATATTTAGGTAGTGTTAGCTGGACTAGATTTCTGTATGTTGTTCTGCCTGGTAGTTTTTCTCCACATGATGATACCACTCCCAGTGCAGGAGAAATGCCTCACAAACATGCCAGACAATCAGACTGCAGGCCACCCCACCACTTCCCAAAATTTCTCCTCCCTTTCTTCCACCTGGTGCCAGCTGAGGGTCCTCCTGCAGGATCCCTACCCTGGGAACATAGAAGGGCTGCAGGAAGCAGAGTGAGATGGAGATTGTCTTTACTCTTGACTTGGACTACAGCAGGCTGCACACATCTGGGTAGGATTTCCTCTAGAATGAGGGTGCAGCATCCTACCAGGCTGTGAGGCTCTCAGGATCTGTCCATTCTTGGACTTCTTTAATGACTCACTGTGAGAAACAAGCCAAAACCTCCAGAATTTTGGGGATTGTGCAAATCTCCTTTCTTCTTGCCCTAGGATTAATCTTCTTTTTTTAATTGTTTGTAGGTGGGTTGGGTTTTTTCTCTGCTCTGCAAGCTATTGCCCTTTTCAAACTGCTTGACAGAACACTGCTCTGTGACACAGTGCTGACAAGCAAAGTATGGAATGGTTAAATGCTATCTTCTAAAACAATATGAATTTCTAAACCAAGATGAATTTCACCACAAGAAAATAGACCATGGCCAGAGACACTGTGAGAAACACCATCACCATCTCGAGTCAGTGCTGGTACCTGATATAACATCAGGATTTAGAGGTCTAAGTGTCTTAGAGCAGGATTCTGAGCCCTAAGAGATGCAATAAAAAGGGTAGGTTTTTTACATCTAGTCTTCATACTAGGACAAGCTGAAAGAGCTTTTAGTTTTGTTATTGATTCTGACCTAATGTGATATTGATATGAATTTGGAATGCTGTGTGTAGATAGAAAGGATGCAATGATCAGATCAAATACAGTCTATTAATGCCAGTAGCCCAGGCAATTTTGTATTGTATAACATGATAAAAATTGGACAAGACCTTCCTTGGTTCCTGTGTGTGAAGCTCTAGCAGGTATGTGTGGTTTATGGTCTCATGTCTAATCAATATATCTTGGGGGTTTTTGGACTGGTGACAGAGTCACTGCTTAAGAACTGATGAAGCTTAAATGCTGAGACTTTACTTCATACAGCTGTCCTTCCATTTCTGTATAATCACTGTCATTCTGGAGAGATTAGGTATTGTATATTGAGGAACATACTCCCAGGCCTTTTGTGTTTGCCTTCATAATAAAAATAATAACAGTAACAAAAGTACTGGTAGTAGCAATAGTACAAGCAGTAACAGAAATCTCAAAACTTGTCCTGAATAGCATTCTATTGTGTCTGCACTCTAATCTTTGTAAATGCTGATCATCTTTTGTCTTCCTAGAGCTAGAAGAGGCTTTTCTCTTTCAAGTTTTTCTTCACAGAAGCTCCTTTCAAGGTTGAGGCATTGTTGAAAGCTAACAACAGTGGCTTTGAAATATATCATTTAAGCTGGAGAGTGACAAACACCCTACCCTGCTCCTGAGAGAGTAGCTGTGCATTCACTTAATGAGGTAGCTGAAGACATCTCTGGTCCTTTTCCCACTTTGAGCCCAAATGCCAGAGGCAAAACAGTGAGCTTTCCTTGGATGTGTGTGAAGATTTCAAGCTCTGTGTCTTCATGCACTTACAGCTGTTGTCACCTTTCTGGAAGGGTTATTTTGACTTGCATAGTTATTAAATCCTGCCTCCTTTGTTCTACCCAAGCAATCCAAGGCCAATGCATTGGAGGAGCCATGGCTGCTGAGAAACACTTCTTTGTAAAATGGAGCATGAGGGTGAACATTGTTGGCAGGCAAAGGCAATATAAGCTTGACTATATTCTGCTCCCTTCTGAGTGCATGACATCCCTTGGTGAGAGGATAGCTGGGTCTCTGTTACCATTAGGCCTGTTACTATTCACGTAGAATGGCAATAAGAGCACAACTCCACCAATTATGATAATTGCCTGGTTCA
This sequence comes from Galbula dea, assembly GCA_013399015.1. Lineage (NCBI taxonomy): Eukaryota > Metazoa > Chordata > Aves > Piciformes > Galbulidae > Galbula > Galbula dea. The sequence continues at coordinate 637,507 of VWZX01005103.1, read as the reverse complement.
GTGGCACTGGGCAGAGGCAAACAGAAAAGTACCACTTAGTGATCTTTGCATGTAAGCTACTGGAGACAAGTATACAGGACCAAAGAATTCTCCATCTGCCCCAAAAGATGCCTTGACCTGAGAAGCTAATCTGCTCCATAAGCATGGCTGTGTCTTATACACTCCTTTTTTCACAGTACATACTTCAGATATTTACTCCAAGTCTCCTGGAAAAGAGAATCTATGTTTCATCTCTGTAGGTTATATGTGGAGCATATGCTCAAAAAGAATTCTTATCAACTCTTCCTCATGTAGCACTTGGGTAATGAGTATGCCTGAAATTCTAAATATAGGGTAAATGTCACATGCACAGGGAAGAATTCATCCATGAGATACGTTACAGATTTATGATGCACAGCTCATTAGGTTTTGTTATCTGATTCACCAAGGTTTCAATGAAGACAGATTGCCAAACAGGAAAAGAGCCAAAGAAAATCCAGTCAATTTATTCTGAAGGATCCATTCCTTCAAGATGACATTTGATTTGGGCAAGCCTGCTCTAAATCAAGGTGTACGCAATCGGTTTATGCTACAGTTTGATGGGACTGTACTTAGCAGTCCTCATCAAATGGTATTTATTCCATCAAAGCAAAGGAAACAGAAACATGTCCAGGAATTGGAAGCCCCACTCATTAATCTAATGAGAGCTGTTGTTTCTTCCCATTTCACTTTCATGCCTGCTGGGGACAAGAAGACTCTTGGTTTTATCATTGTTGTCCATGCAGCTATCCTACACTGCAGAATCCATGATGACTGCATTTTTGAAAGAGTACTTCCCCAGGGACTGTAATTATTCATCTTTCAGGAGACACAAGATCTATAATACACAAGTGCTGCAGACAAGAACTAGTTTACAGGTTTATCTCATGACTGGAAGTATAATCCATCTTCTCTGGCATGATTTAGGAGGTGTCGCATAAGAAAAGAAAGAAAGTGGGTCAAGCCCATTTCCACTGCTATTCTCCTGTTCATACAGGTCTTACTCTTTTCATGCCTCCTTGAAGACAATTCATGCTTGAGTGAGCAGAAGCAATAGGCCCTATTTCCCATTTGCTACAACACACCTTGTAGCCATTAGGATTGTGCCTGCATCAGGTTTGGATTATCTTCAAGCTTGCTTTCCCCACTAGTGACTTAGCTTGACATCAGCTCTGCTATGAGCAAGCAGATCAAGGAAGCCCTGCTTCTGATGGAGACAGTGGCTTGAGATCTAAAACCCTTGGCATCTCCCTGACTTAAGATTCAAGCTATTAATAGAGAAATTGGCCATATTCATGGAATTTTCCTAATGCTTCTATAATTGTGCTAGGCCTCTGAACAAGGATTCCCAAGCTTCCCATGTTTCCTCTGGTGAATGATACCTCTGAGACATTTTCTGGTGTCTCATCCTTCCTCTTTTCCAGACAAGTCAGCTATCTCCCACTGTCATCACAGAAAAGCCCTGTAGCTACCACTGCAACCCCTTTCCCAGGAAAGTTTATTCTGAAGATGAGACTTCAGGTAGTTTAAGCTTCTTGGAGTGTAATTCATCACCTAAAGACACTGAAGACATGACATTGCCATCTCTCCATGCATCTCAGTTTGGAAGTCCAGGTTGGATATTTAAATGAAAATCTGAATGATCATGGCTCCAAACTGAGGATTAGTCTGGATAATAATATGACATGTGTCACCACATTGCCTCCTAAGCAGTTTTTCACCTTCATCCCCACATATTTCTAATTTCCATGTATGCAAAAATCCTCCCTGTAAACAACCCATTCCTCTCTGTTTGTTCTCCCCACACCCTACAATAACCATCTGTTTTTCCTAAAGGGTAAACATAGCTTGTCTTTTTTTTTTTTTGATTCTGAGACAGAAAATGTTACTCAACAACCCCAAAAGATGTGCATTTTTTTTATACAAACGTTGCTCAAATCTACTTTCTGTTACAGACAGCCATGCCTGCTTAAAGGGCACCAAGAACAACCCAAAGAAGCTGAGAAAGGATTGCTCACCTAGAGAGCACAGGCTCTCTAACATCAGGTACATTAGGCAGCAGGCAGCAGTCCTGGGTGCTCACACTGCAAAGTATTTCAAATAACCAGAGTCAGACAGGCAGGAACAGCTAAACTCTACCCTAGACATCTAAATTGAGGGTTCTGCATTTCTGCTGATGCAGGGGCTGACATTATTGATCCTGAAAGCACAGAAGGAGCATACCTCTCTGCCTGGCTTTTACCATTAGAGATTAAATCATCTCTGCTGAGTCTTTGCAGTTAAAAGAGACCAAAAAGCTCTTAACATACCAGTTCAAAATTATAAATGGCAGACATAAAGGGTCTGAATCCAGAAACTGAAGCTGCAGTTTCTAAATACTCCTCAAATATAATAAGAGGGGGTGGAAAGCTTAAATCTAGCCTTCTTTGAACATGTAAATCCAAATATCATTGCTACTGCTTGAGACTGTCTCTGATTTGGAGCCTGTTCCCTGATTAAGAACATTCCAGATAGACAGTGCTGGTGTATCAAGCCAGCAGGCATTTGTTAGGTAGAATTACTGCTTTTACTTGGGAGTCACCCTTTGAAATCAATTTCATGATCTGGCCAATATTCAGGAAAAAATATCCTTATCTCTAATATTTATAACTCATTCAATTCACACCATCTAAAATGAACTAAGTTCAAAATAAATCTAATTTCTTTTTCACCATTTCCCATTAGGGTGATTCATAGAAACCTTTGTATCCCCACAATGTCTAGGAGAACTTACTCACAATAAGTACCTTCACTTTCCTGGCTCACATGGACTGCCATGCAGTTGGAGCTTGCAAACACTGCAAGGAAACAATCACAGGCAAAAAAAAGAATAAATATAAATTAATTAGAACATTTTCATGAGTCTCAAGTCTTGCAACACACAAAACCAACCCTCAACTAAATGAAATTTTGGGCCTCACCTACTCAGACCATTTCCCTTAAATGACACAGTTCTTCCAAAAATCTGACTTATTGATTTATTCTGAAAGCCTTTCAGGTTTTCAGCTCACTTTCATTTCCATGCAATTTGGGGATGGCAAATTGTGACAGGAATTGATTTACCTGGACTTATACATCACCAGTTGTCTGTATCTGCCTCCCATGTTACTGTTGGTTGTTGAGGATAACGATGTCTACCTGTAGCAGGAATCAAAGTCTAAATCAGGGGTTTGAGGTTATAGAAGAAAGGAGACTTTCCTAAGAGTCTGCAAAGGACCATGAAGAATTCATAGATCTTGAGAAGCAACTTGGATTTGCTGGACAGGAGGGAAAAGTGAAGACCCTTCTAGCAACCAGCTTTGTTTTCAGGCCTTTTCGTTCATGTTTCACCCACCAGTATCCTGGGGTGTTCTGCTGCACTTTTCTTCCTGTAGTGGTTTCATTTGTTGCAGGGGGTTTTAATTTAGTTGTGCACACCTGTGTAATAAAGTACAGCTTTGCACCTCTGACACCTTTCCTCTTTTAACATGCTCACTTAAAAGAAAAAGGGAGGAGGATCTTCTGAAAGTGTCAGCTAATTCGTTGGGCCAATCGAACCACGCAACTGATGGAACCAAAAGGAAAGCCAAATCAAACTGCCTTTGCAAGGCTGTCCATCCAAAAGCATATAGCAACTGATGTGAAAGGCTTTTCAGTAGCTTGCCACTGTGAGTTAACCAGATAATCTACTAAATCTAGAAGTGCCCTCCATTTCACAGGCTGTTGGACCTGTTTTTAATGGCAGACAACTGGGAAAAAAGTAAGATGGGATGAGTTGTCCACTCAGGCATCCTTGGAAGAGACAGTCCCTGGGTATTAACTGTGTGGGGTGGTACAGGGAAAGTGATTTCTTAAGAGAAAACATGGGCTTAGATACCTTGCTGACCACCCATTTGTGGTTGAGTGAAAGGACATACATCACTGGAAAATATTAATAGCTAGTCTTCAGGGAAAAACAGTGAAATACAGTCAGCATTAATCACATCCCTGACTCTATCTCTAGAGCCAAGAAGAGGTCATTTTTTTTTCCATCAGGAACATCTTGGTACTTAAGGGAAAAAAAATGCATTCACACTTAAAGGTTGCTGTGGTGTAACCATAGAGATGTGTTAATGTAATAATCACACACAGCCATGTAGGGGCTTGTGCTGCTTTGTGCAAAGGGAGTTAGCAAAGTCCAGCCTTTCTCTACCCAAACACACCCTTTTCAAAGTGAAGATATGCAAACACACAAAAGCAGAGGTTTTCATTTCAAATGTAGTAAGCTTAAATTCTGCTAAAAATTATTTTCTCTGTGGCCTAAGTTTGTGCCAGAACCAGCAGATGGTGTCAATCCCTGCACCCAGGGCAGCTCAGGGGATTTGCACCTGCTAGGAAACCAGCCCATCACATCCTCGAGGCTCTGACATTTTTGAGGACCATGCTATGCCACAGGCAGCAGCTCTGAAATGCCAAAGGGATCTCACTTTCTCACTGCATGATCCTGCTGAGCACAGGAACAAAGCTCAGGTTTCTCCAGCAGTGCACATTTCAGCACCCAGGTTTGTTTTCCCCACAACAACAGTTTGCCTCCTTCTCTAATTTTGCCAGGAACTAAAATGGGCTTTGATACATAGTCATCAGGTGATAGTGCCTCAGCAAACTGATCTGTTCCAGCTTCTGGGCAGGATCAAAATTCGTTACACTAATTAGCTCCTTTGGTAATTCCATAATGTCCTGCTCCCAGGCACAGTGTGGAACCACAGAGACAAAGACTCTTAGTGTCCAGTGGCTTTACACTATGGTGAGATATCTTAATTGACAGTTCCTTTGCTGGTGGCTGCACATGTACTGTTAACATTAGACTGAGCCATAAGAATGTGCTCTTTTCCATGGTTTTAAGGAGTGAGCTCACCTCTGTGGGAACCCATCCCTGGCACTGCAGAGAGACATCTGGTAGTTAACAGCAAAGCCACAAATCATCTCTAAACTCACCTAAACAAAGCCACTGATTTACTGCTGGTGCCAATCCTGCTTTGAGTTGCTCTAGGTGGACCCTAGCATTCCTTCACCAGCCCACAGGAAAAAGAAATCCTTCTGGACTTAAAATGAACTGAGGATGTTCAGGGAAGGGAGTGAGGAAGAAGTACAAGGTTGAAAAAAAAATAATACAAACATTTCTAACTCACCCAAGAATCTATCCCCTTTCATCTTGAAAACATTTTTCATTTCCAGCTCTCTGGCATGCTCAAAAGCATTATTTCTCTAAAAAGTGAGAGGATAATTACCTGTCTGGGCATGAAAAAGTATTATGCTGCCTTTATCTGGCCTCCATTCTGTAGTATCCACATAACTCCTGTGAGTTCATGATTGTCAATACACATGGTGTACAGCAATGATATGTTAACCTGTTTTTCTGCTCCTAAAAGGGTTGTAAGTTGTTTTATTTTTTCCTGAACTGTGGCACCATGAAATATATATTGTACTCACTGGCAGTTCTCTGATCTTCCACTGTTTCCAGCTTCCAACAGGGCTCTTGGCTCCTATCTGTATTTCAGCACTGAATCTGCATGTACTGATGAGTACTGAGCCCTATGGATATAAGATTGCACTTCTACATGACTCCAGCTTCCTTGCCCTGGCAGTTGATGCCACGTGGCTCTGAAATTTGCTTGGGCTGTGCTCACCCCATCATGGCTGCAGAATGAGGAAACCATGGATGGTTTTTCAGAGAAGTAGAGCATGAGCTACACAGGGGTCTACATAGAGAATCCTCTCTTCCTCAGGTTGTTAAGTCCTTGCCAGGAACATTATTTACCTCAAGTAAATAAATTAGCCAAAGTGTCAATTCCTCTTCATGCCACCAGCAGTTAAGAGCAATCAGGAATATCCTAATTGAGCATCCAGGGTGAAGCAGGGAAAGAACTTTTACCAAACCTGACCTTCACAAAAGTGTTTGGGCCCTTAACAGTGGCACCTGAAGAGAAGTTGGTTCAAGCATAGGCATATTTGGGAACTTCCAACAGTGATCTTATTTGGAGAGGACTGTTTGACAAATGAGAGGCTGGTGAGGGCTAAACAAAGGTGATCTGTTCAAATAATGTCAGAGCCTGAATGAAAATGCTGCTATCAGAACTAGTCAAGTGTATGTTCCTCCCAACTAATAGCTCGTGTCAATCCTCCCTGAGTGACAAGCCTTGTCCTGGGGGGGCAGGAGGAGCAACACACCCACCCAGCAGAAGCTGTGATGCTCTAAGCAAGGCAGCACACCAGCTGGGACCCTCCAGCTGGCCAGGGAGATGGTGCAGCCCCTGGGACCTGTGCACAGAGAGGCACAGGAGCAGGACCAAGACAGCCAGAGCACTGGTAAGGAGGCTGATAAAGCATCCTTGAAAATATAGGTCACAAGCCATGGCTAAACTAACATGAGGAAGCAGTTCATTGATTGCTTGACAGCTGTAATGGGTGGGGTTGAAGAAGAACACAGCTGTGGGACCCTGAAGAGCTTGCACTGCTGCTGTCCACAACAGGGTGGGTGTTATCAACAAACACAAAAAGCTGAATGGCACTGCAGCTCTGGCAATTTTCAGTAAAACAAAACCAAACAAAAGAAACTTGGCTGAAAAATGTGCAGCAGGAGAACTGTGAATTCCCTTCCTTGTGCCATGCCCAGCTCGAGTTACATGAACACCTCTTTTGGATCTGTAAGGGCTTTGTTGTGGTTGCTGGGAAGATAGAAGGGAATGACTGTGCTAGTGGTTCCTATTATGAAATACAGGACAGATGACTATAAAAGATGAGTGACTTTTACAGACAATATGTGATATTTTTCCTCTTTTTCCTGTCTACTGGCCCTGTAATCGCCTAAGTGATTGAACAGAGACTGCACCAGCCTTTCCAATCCCTCTTCCAGGCACTTAGAAGGGATGAGAACTCATTTTGTCTCATTTGCAGACAAACTTTGCAATTCTGAAGGTTCCTATCTCAGAAAATCAGATTTATGAGATAAAACAACCATAGGGGGAATGTGAGTCTGATGGAGGAAGAAAGGAGGGAAGGCTGATTAGGTTAATGGTGTGTCTACAGTGTTAACCATGTTTCAACTGAGGCCAGGGAACAGGGCAATGTCCTTACCAGGCCTTCTTGATCATTCCCTGTAGAAAGAAATTGGAAGGAAGAGAACAAGAGAAATTCAAAGAAAGAACCTGATGGAAATGGTGCAGAGCAAGGCAGAAAGAGAATGAAATGCAGGAACAGAAATGGAGGAAGAGAAAATGCTTTACTGAAAAGCAGGTAACTAGCTGCACCATTTCCCAAGTAACAGGGATTTCCATGTAAGGATTTATTCTTTCACCCTTTTTAACTGCACAGGCTGCCTCTTCAAATAATTAAACAATAAGATGTGTGTGTTTATTTTAGGTGGGTTTTTAAAGTTCAAACCACTTTTAAAGTGCTTTAGCAATCCTTGAACACCTGACAAAGAGGAAAGGCCAGCTACAGTTCTTCCTCCCCAATACATCCAGTCTTCTGCACCGTACTCTCTGCTCCCAAAAATACATGGCAAGAAAAGAGACATTCTAATCTCTGTGGACCATTGACTTCAATGGGCTTCGGATTGCTTGAGCCATTCGCTTTTGTATTCTAAAGAAACCAAGAGAAAGGCGTGAAGATCAGAGGCAGCTGAACGTCTTTATGTGCAAAATAACTTGAAAGGCAGGGCTTAACCCAGCAAAAGGGAGAGGAAATTCACAGTCCACCTACTCTATCCAGCCATAGGTTTGCAATTGTGCCACTTGTGATAAAACCGAAAAGAAAAAGTTAAAATGATATGGGGAAAGGAGGAGGGGTCATGAGTCTGAACTAAAAGCCTTAAAAAGATAATTTCAGGACTTCAGCTGTCCCTATTGATTTCCTTTTAAGACTGACAGCATGTGGCATTATCTTACTCTCAGTTTCTCCAAAGGAAAAACATGACACTGTATTAACATTAAATTAATCAGAGGAGCCAAATATATGTGTGCACAACTTATCTGCATCTCTCTGTCTCAGAAAACTTTCTACCCCAACTGAGCACCAGCTGGAAGAGAAATTCTTGCAATGGAGCTCTTTCTGTTTAATCCCTTAATCTTCTCAACATCCTCAAACAGCAGGGAGTCTCTCTTTTTCCCGACTGGAAACTAACATCTGCACTGTTGAAAGAGAGGAAGCACCAGAAGGCAAGCCACTGAGGTCTCAGCTCCCTCTCTCCCACACAATAGTTTTCTCTTGAGGATGCCTGTTAAGGACAGTTTCTATTTAATGGCAATGACACAGACCAGGCAAAACCCAGGGGCTGAAATATTTTCTATTTCTGAGCAGTTATGCCTCCCTATTCTTATGCTATAGCAAAGGAAGGGGAACTTCAAATGCCAAAGAGACCGAAGATACAAATCAGCCCAGGGAGATGGATTAACCCCAGAGTGTTGTCATGCCCTTAAAGTTACTACTTTTCTTCCCTTCCACCATCCCTTCTTATTATTCATGTTTTGTATTTTGACAGCTTAAACCACAATGATGTTCCTCTCTGTGACTTGCCCTGACTGTTAGTCCTGGGGCTGTGTTATGGGTTGCAGTGCCTCTTCCAGATCTGAGGTTAAGTGCCATAGTAGCCCAGATTAGTTGTAAGGCTGCCTCCCAAATGCTAGGCATCAATTTCATGGGTCTCCTGGTTAACCCAGCCTTACCAAAGCCTGGGAGAACTCAGGCAACAGCACTCACAGTCTGGCTCTGTCTTCTTGGAGCCTAATTGAAAGGGGAAAACATCCCTCTGTAATAGAAATAGATGTAGAATGTGTATTAATGTGTAGAATTCCCATGTCATAATGTCTTCTGAATCCAAAATCACCCTAATGCTGGATGACCAGGTAGGTCACCAATGCCACCCACTTCATTCTGGTCTCTCTTTGAATATCTGATTTGTTTCTTCCCTGTCCCTGTTTTTCTCCTTTCTCAGTTCTCATAAAGCTGCTGTACAAGTATCTGTTGCAGAAAGGAGAGGTGGCTGTAGGTAGGCTTAGCCTGTTAGACCAGACTCTTTCTGAAGCAGCACTCACAGCCAATTAAGGCAAACATTTTACCAATGCCCAAGAAAATGTTCACAGAAATTCTCCAGTTCTTTAATAACCTTCCAACTTTATAATAGTAACCACTTATACCTTAGGCTGTAAGTTACTTTTTGGAAGAAATATGAAACTGGGAGTCAAAATTGGGCATTGGCTGAAAGGAGCATGTGCACAGTGAGAAGGATGCCCTGTTTTGATCTCTTGACACTTTCTTTCTTCCATCTGAGGTCTGTAATTTATCATAGGATGTTCTGGATGTACTGTGACTTCTGGTGAAGTTTAAACATCAATAATGCTCTGGTTCAGCTTTCTGGCCTGAGAATCTATGACCTGTTTCATGGTTGCAGTAAGATTGGCTCACAGGTCCAGAGCTTCCTTCAGTCCTGGTTGGAAAGTTTCTGGATCCTCATCAGGGTGAGATCTGTCTGGGAACCTGCAAGTCACTGAACTGTGGCACCACAGAAAAGATGTCCAGGTGAGACATTTAGATGGCACTGCAGTGGTGGTCCAGAAGGATATTCAGAGGCCTGGGGACCTAAGTCTACAAGCAGCCCTGGAGCCCTGTGAGCACAGGTAGAGCAGATTACTTGTGGCTCTTCTCTTCACTAAACTGATGCTGATAACAGCAACCACCTCCTCGAGGAAACAGACACTGCTTTCCAGGTTGTCTGTGCCCAAAACAGACCAGAGCCTTGAGGGAGACCTTCTGATGTCCTCTCTCTTCCAGCTGAATCTGTCACACAGAAGACACCAGTGCATCCCAGACTTTTGAATCAGATCTTAATAAAACATACAAATAATAACTCAAGGATAGGTAAATTATTTCAGTGGAGAAAATTCAGTTTGAGTGGGTGAAATATTAACCAGAAAGGCTGGTAAACCACCTTCCCTTTATCCACTGGCTCCTGGAAAGGTAGACCCATTCCTCCAGTCCTTGCTGAACCTGCAGTGGCTTCCTGAGCCAAACAAACCCTACTAAGGTTTGCTATTAAGCCTGCTCCCTTGTCACAGACAGCTTCCTTCTTCTTTCATGTGCTTCTCAGTCTGCTCACTGCTTGCTCCCTCTTTTGCCCACTGCCCACCCCACCCTTCATTTGGGAAGGCTGGACCATGCCCACCTCTTCTTAGAGGAAAAGCAATTGTCCTTTTATCTCCTCCCCCGAGGTTCTGGCTTGACCCAGAGGGCAGCAGTGAGAAACTTCTCAATCTTATGACCTCTGTAACATAATGTACAGTAGTGGGCAACAAAGAAATTAGCCAAGGAATACATCTGTTCCAAGGTTGTGGTGTAACTCTGCTGAGTTTATGTCTGCAGTGTTTCTAAGTAGGGGTCTTTGAAAACCAGGGTTAATGCAATGGTTCATGAGAAGTGGAGTGCAATTAATGGAAGCTGCTGGAAGCATGCAAGGCAAGAAAATTGATCTTTGCAAACCTTGGCCTTAGCCTGGAAAGTAGTGGTTTTACAATCATGGTGCTTTTTGACCTAGCAGCATCATGGTAGTGTATAACAAAGGCTGCTGCCATTCCTCCCTGGAGCTGCACTGGAAATAAGAGTGAGTTAAGGGGCAGAGGGCACTGTATTTCCCTGTCAGCTGTCCAAATGAAAAGAGAGAGAGACTGCATGGCCAAGAGTTTGTAAAGTCCCAGCTTAGCACTGTTGTTTGACACATCAGCCCAGTAAGAGTCCCCGAGCTCCTGCACTCAGGTCAGATACCTTCTCTTACTCTATCTTAACCAGGAGGCTCTGTGGTGAACTCCCATTTGTGGTCAGCATCTTTTCATTTCTGTCCTGATCCAAAGTCTTTGCTTCAAACTGCCATGAGATTGGAGAGATCAAAGGCCACTTTGCTCTATTGTTGGCAGCTAGCTGCAAGACTTGGGAGAGAGGCCCAGGGAGAGGCGGGGTGGAGGTGTTGCAGAAAAAAATAAGGCAAGTCTCAAAAATGGATACTTTTACCTAGGAAGCTCTAAAATGCCCCTGTATAATCTGATGGTACCAGAGACACTGCCCACAGGAGCTGACAGCTCTGGTCTGCTGAGGGCTTTAGTGGAATAGCTGTCAGGTAGAGATGTAAGCGCAAGCACCTCTCGCTTCCAGTTGTCTTGATCCCTTGCTTTGATTTCCAGGTTCAGTACTTTGAGGCTGAGGATAGAACAGAACAAGTTGTGAGAATAGTTTTTTCCTTTTCTTTCTTTCTTTCTGGTGTGGTTTTTTTTTCTATTTAAAAGAATCAAAATCTCTGCAAGTGTGCTGAGGATGGGGGGATTCTCCTGCAACATTATTACCAAGACCACTTGTGACACTTTCTCATTAGCCTGGGTAATGGGAAGCCAATCTGCTGCTCAGGAAGCAGCACTGCAAATGATTTTTCACCCACAGATGATGGAGCCTGGCTTTGAACTGCTTAGGCCTTGTTGTAACAGAAGCACCAGCAATATTCATTTAATGTGCATTGACCTTTCCCTGACCTGGGAGACAGAGACAGCTCCTGCTCTGGCTTCTCACCATATCTTTTTCTGTAAAGGTTTCTACTTGGCAAGGCTACTAGGAGGAAAATATTAAATTCTGACTGCAAAAGCTTTGGCTTCAGCATGGCTGGGTAAGAGAATCAAACTTGTTTATTTTTCCCCTCCTGTATCCATGCTGAGGACACCAAACAACTTTTAAACCTTAAAGAGCAGTGATATGGGGCAAGGGCAAAGGAGTAATCTGGACAGCAGGTACCCCTAGAGCTTTAAAAGTAATATTCCCCTTGCCTTCTGTTGCTGCAGTAGGCTCACACCTCTTGTCCTTCACCAGGAGACCTGCACAGGATGAACCTGGAGAGAATAGGAAGTTCCTGAATGCAGACAAATCCAGCAAGTCTCATGCTTTGGCATGAAACTCTGAAACACCTCCTGCTCCTAAGCTGCTACTCCTTGCATGTGCAGTTGCAGAGCCACAGCCTTTTCATTGCCACAGTCCATCACAGACTAGGGATGTGCCAGGGTGTGGTGGATCCTCTGACCCCAAAAGAGCCTGGAATACTACAGAGTAGCAGGCCAGGACTGCCACACAATGCTCCAAAATTTGAATACTCACCACATAGCAGTAAATGAGGAAAGGGGAAAGATGAGACAGATGAGAAAGGGCATGAAGAAAACATGTCTTCCTTGCAAACCAACCAGAACTCAAGGGAAGAAAACCTGAAGCAGAATACAAGATAAAAGATTGCTGCTCAGCCAAAAGCATGACTTCATGCCTTTGCTGACAATACTACACAACCATTACAATGACCAGCTGGGCTGACTATGCCTCAAGACCTAATGGTATGGTTTTAGCTCATTAGCCAGCAGAAGGCCACTTTTGTTCTATTTATTCTCATTCCATCTTGGTTTATGCCTCTTTGCTCTACAGATTACTCTGAAAGTTGAGAAAAACACACTGCAGTTTCAGCTGCCTCATTGGAAAAAGGTAATTATATTTCCATTTCCTTTGTGGCCTTTCTTGCTTCTCCACTTTATGGATTGCTGACCTACTCATGTGGCCTTTATTTTGATCTCTGCAACACATGCCAGGGCTTGAGAGAACTCATCCAAGGAGCATATGGGCATTTGTCCAAAATATCTCTGCAAAGACAGAGCAGGATGAAGGCAGTGATGTTTTGGAGAGCCTGCCTTGGGTGGGAAGGGTTGTGTCACATTGGACTGCTCTGACATCACTTGGCACCTTGGCTGATCATGCAAGCAAGCTATGGACTTTGCTCACTGCAAAGGAGCTGTGAAGAAAGGTCTCACTTTCCAAAGTGCTGGCTGATTACCTGCAGGGCTGTGAACTCTTCCTCTCACAAACGGTGAGATTTAGAAGGGATAAAGGTTTCCTTCCAGCTCTTTCTCCTATGTAGAATCAGAAACCCAGCAAGAAGGAGCTAAATGTCTTTCTGGCAATAAGTCAGTTTAAACAAATGGCAGAGTCACAGGACAAAACCTTGCTGCACAGAAAGCCCAGGAGGGGACAGTACTAGAGCCAATTGCACTTAGCTGCTAACCCTGGCACTTCTAAAGCTCACCTTGCACTATTACTGCTGCCTGCTTTTCTTTTTTAACAGCAAGCTTGAATGTTTGCCTAAATGACTAAAACCCAAACCTTTGCACCATTCATTTCTGGGCTTGGTATTTATGACATTCCTGCTATTTCTCCTCCAGTGTGCAGAACCACCACCCCTGCCCTCCCCAGCTCTGTAAAGGCTCCAAGTTTGATCAGCTCTGTTATAATCTCTGCCCTCTGTTCTGAGATTCCCTCATGGGTCTTTGCCCCAATTTAAGATCAATCTGAACATATCCTCTGACAAAATTACTACAGCCCATCTCAGCACACTCCTGCTCCACATTCTGCTAAGTTGATTATAGAGCTAATTGGACACAGGGAACAAAGCAATTTAACTTCCCTAGAAGATGACAGCACTGAAATGCCCAAAGCCACTGAGAGTAGCTCTATATGCAGGAGCTAATTTTTCCACCTCACTTACCACAGACAGCCTTCATGCACTGGAAATTTTAGGGCAAGACTTTTCATCAGAAAAGAACCAGAGTGTTGAGGAGCACACTGCACCAGGCCAGGACATTAATTTGCTCATTCTCTAATCTATGTGGAGGTATGCCCCAAATGGCTCTTTTCAACTGGGAAACCTAGCAGCCAGCAGCGTTACATCTCCTAGGAAGAAGGATGCAGAGGATGGAGTAAGCCTACTGCTGCTCTCTAAAGATAGACAAGGCAAATGGTCTGAGAATGGAAAGAAAGCCAAGAAAGGCAGACAAAAGGAGAGATCTCTCCTTCACCAAGGTTGTTCCTTCCTGGACATGTAGAGCAATGGTACTGAGTAACTTTGGGAAGAGCTTTTTGTCCACCTGGCAAGACGCTGCTGAGCAAGTTAGGAGCTGAAAGCTGCTGCTGAAGTATATCCCTATGGTTTCTGAAGTCTCTCAAAGGACTTATTTCCTCCTGGTACTCAACAATGGTTGTTCCCCATGGGTGTGACAGAGAAGTGACCCCTTTTTAAACACACTGAAGACAACGACACAGGCAAATGTTGTTTCAGCCTCACCTATGATTCCAGCAGAGCTGTTGTTTGCTGTGGTACCAAGAAAGTGCTCCTGTAGACCCAAAATGTCTCAGCCCATCATGTGATTTGAGCCTTCCCAGATGCTGAAGTCTTATTCACAGCCATCTCCCCAGAAAGGGTGCTGGGCTTTGTGAAAAGGCTTCCTTTCCCAAGCACTGCCCAAGGAAATGCGACCTGTTGTGCATCAGCATGTCACCCCCTTGCCCAAACAAAGAGCAGCTGGGAGAAAAGCTCTACCCCTAAATGTAGATTTATTAACACTCAGCACCAGGAAAGTCAAGGTCAGGGGTTAAAGCTTGCCTTTATCCATCACCTCTTGATATGACCTTGGTGGGGCTTTTTGTAAAGGGCAGGGCCAGTTGACGCCGTAATGAGCTGCTCTTCCCAGGAGACCCAGCAGGATGAAAAAGTAGAGAGCATCCACCTTCATGGACCAGTGCAAGAATACAGGTTTGATGGGTAATAAGTTTCCCATTAAAAATACATGGGAACTTACCTCAGAGAGCTAGAGAGCAGACCCCACAGGATCAAGTCTGTTCAGCCAGCTTTTAATGAAGGCAATTAAATCAATGTATCTGAGACTTTCCTTCCTCATTCTTCTCCAAAGAAAAGAGGTTCACTTCATGGAGGAAAGCTGGAAGGAAAAATACATTCACAAGTGTTGTTCTTTAACTAGGTCAATTACATTTTGATGTTTGAATGACAGTGTTTTTCATACAGCTAAGATGGTGCCTATTTAATATTAGCTTACATGCAGTTATAATAGCTGCTTCTCAGAATGAAATGTTTCTTTCAGTTCTGTTGAAATTAATAGTTTCTAAAGCAACATGGAAAATACAACCTGGGTGGTCACTGTGAGCATTAATGTAGAATCAAACAAGGAAGGATCTGATGCTGTTTTATCCTGAGGAACCACTGAGGTATTTATTCATCTCTCAATCAAGATTAGATGCCACAAATTTTCTCATTCTATTGAACTTAAATTCAAAACACAGTAAAAAACCTGCTCTTCAGTGCTCTTTTTTCTGCACCCTCTCTCCCCCCTGAACATAAACAGAGAGCCCACAGCAGTTTGCTCAGTGGGTCCATGGATTTTACTCAATGGACCTATAGAGTTTGCTCAGTGGATCTATATTCCTGAACTTGAGCTCCAATCTCATATTCATAACTGATGCAATCTGAAGCATGAAAAGTCACAGCAGACAAAAAGTCCTCTTCTGCTCCACTGGTCCTCTGTTCCTACTGACACTGACACAAAACATTTATACTTTATGCAGGTAAAGGCAGGGGAGAAGGCCAAGTCCATCACCACACCAGGGTGGAATGATGCCAAAAAGTACTGGCATGTCATGTGGGATAAAAGCATGAAGACCATGGAACCTAAACCAGTTTTCACTCCTGTTTGCCACAACCTAATTCAGCAGGATTAAATTGTTCTCACCTGTGAACATTGCACATTTTATCTTCTGCACAGTACAGCATCTTCTGAGGTGAAGCTAGGGATGCAGATGGAGTTCAAGCATCAGTCTTAGAACAGAGAGGTACTTTGAGTACTCAGCTCATGATAGCTTTAAAGGTGCCCAGCAAGTTAAGAGCAGACACTGTAAAAACCATCTCTTTTAAAATTGTCTCCAACTGGGGACCAAAAGATGAAGGAACTGTAGTCACTACCATTTCTTTAAAACTTTGGCCTTGGTTTAAAGAGCTGAACTCAGAACCTGCTATCATGTGAACCATAACAGCCTCATAAACTTCAAGCAGACCTGGACCTGCAGTATGCCTAGCAAATGGCCAGAGATGCAGTGCCAGTCACTCACTCCTCCACCCACTTCCAGCAGCAACACTGGTGAAAGCAGAGGCACAAAACATCTGCCACAACACACACATGCTCCCACCCCAGGAACTACCACACCAGATGGTATTAAAAAAACATGAGACAACTCAGGCCAACAGGGACTAAGGCAGCATTGAATCTCAGCTGACTAAAGCTGGGTGGATTTGAACAAATGGCCCTTTAGTTTTTTTGCCTTTCTGCTCATTCTGCCTTTCACATTCTCCTTAAGGGGGTCATGGCAGACCACCATCATGGCACTGGGCTGTAGTCCCTGGTAGTTAAAGGGAATTAACACAGGGGAGCTCCCTTGATAGCACCCACCAGTGCCCAGCCCTGCCAGGGCAGGTTTTGGGTTCAAATGACATTAACCTGCAAAATCCACTGATTTCTCTCTGGGCACCTTCTATGTTGTTTGCTAGGCAAAGTGCCTCTCTCAATATTACATTTATAAGAGGAATTTCCTTGCCCAGAACCAGCAGATACTCCCCCTGCTCCACCCCTCTCTAGCCTCCTCCTTGCCCCCATGAAAGTATTATTTAAAAACAGGGGGAAAAAAAATGCCCTGGCAAACACTATTCCCTGCACCCTCCCTGCTATCTGCTTAAACATCCTTGACTGCAAGACACTCAGTACAGAACAGTCATCAATTTTTAATTCATTTAATCTCTTGGTAACAGTGTTCTTGTGAACTGAAGGGCCTCTGAGGAAGCTTCAGAAGAAACCTCAGACTAGAGCCTTTCACTAGATCCAGGGATGAGCTTTTGTGGAGAGAGTGGACTCTGTGCAACTGAATGGGTTAATGGGGGGGAAAAAAAAGAATACTGAAACCTGAGTAAAGCAGAGCACTGTACTCTAACACAGCAGAGAGCAAAACAAGCACCAGAGAAAGAATTCCCTCTGTCAGAGCTGCTCATGATTCAGCAAACTTGGGAAGGAGCCCTCTGAGTAAACATGTGAGTTGTCTGCTCTCCTGGTCCCACTACTGCTTCCTTCTTGTTCCAAGAAGCTCAGAGAACATCCTAATACACTGTCAGTAATTAAATTCTGCCTACTTAAAAGCCCTGGAAATCTCCAGAGGGGAGAGTTTTTCTTCTCAAGCCTGTAAGTGTGGGGGAAGCTAATACTATGTGTATCTGCATCATTCTCCAAAAAAAAATGCCTTTGAAGAATGGGCAAAAGAGTTCCTCAGTACACCATGAGTGTTAATTGGCTCTACATGTGCTCTAGGGCAGGGAGCAAGGGGACTCTTGGTTATATTCCATCCCATCATGTAATAGGAGCATCTGAAGGTCCCAGTAAAAAGTGGCTTTCATTGTCCTGGGGTGTTGCATGAAAAGAGGGGAACAGTAACTCCCTGCCCCTGGTATCTGAGAATCTAATCAGACAAGTTAAAAGATAAACTATAGCTCCAGTTCTGTGGCAGCTGGAAATGATGCATTTTGTCTAAACTCAGGCTTTCTCATCACTGGGTGTATAAGAACTACAGTTCTCTGGGGAGGCTTTTGGAAGGGGAAACAGGTTTGATCACACTAGGTATGACAATGAACTGAATGCATAGATACAGCCACATCACATCTACAGCATCCAAGCAAACACAAAGTGTGCATGCATACACAGCTCTGGATACTGGAGATCACAGACAAATGCAACACTAACATGAGGAGGGGGGAAGGGAAGGAGAAAAACATAAAACCCTGAGACTCCCTTCCCACCTCCCTCAGCCCTACTCCCTGCTAGAGATCCCTGTCCAGGATTTCACTACCTGTCACACTTGGCAAGCTGCTCTGCAGGGATGGACATGGCCCAGCTCTGCTTGGCTTCTAGAGGTTGATGCTGAATAGGTGATTCAAGCAGCCTCATCTGTACAGAGACTGTGGCCTGTTACACTAAATCCCACAACCTATTTTCCTACCTTTCCACATGCACCTTTACAAAACAGGCAGGCTCCTACTGTAATGGCAAACAGCACAAGAGACAAGGCATCATGCTACAGAGCTACTCAGTAAATGACTGAGAGGACAAGAGGAAATGGCCTCAAGTTGCACCAAGGGAGGTTCAGGTTGGATAGCAGGAAAAAGTTCTTCCCTGAAAGAGTTGTTAGGCATTGGCCCAGGCTGCCCAGGGCAGTGGTGGAGTCACCATCCCTGGAGGGGTTTAAAAAGCATCTAGATGTAATACTTAGGGACATGGTTTAGTGGCATGAGGGTGGTAGGTTGATGGTTGGACTTGATGATCTTAGAGGCCTCTTCCAACATTAATGATTCTGTGCTTCTGTGAATACATTTTCCTCAGGCTCTTTAAGATTCTACACTGTACAGGGCATTTAGGGGTCTAGTTTTCCCCAAATGGTGACACACAATGTGGCCTCAGTGTCTACTGGTAAAGCCCTTGTCAGGACACCCTCTGGTAGATCAGCAGCTCAGTCAGACACACAGATGCTGGGACTATTTGCATAGTTCCTATTTCTTGCAGTGACTTCTCCTAATCTGTGATGCCTTTTTCTAACCAGGTTATTTGTCATTTGCCAGCAGCAAGCCCTGATTCTCTGCCTGTGAACCTCCTGCTCCGTGTCACACTATTAAGAACATTATTTTCCATTCTCCTGTCAGTGAAGAGTGCTGGTGATTAGCACTGCAATATCTGCTCCTCTTTATTGAAAATGTTAATCCTTCCTTTTTGCAGGGTTTCTTTAGCCAGGGGTGTTAATACTTGGTTAATAGAATCAGGCTGCCTTTTTCTTCATCTTTTGTGTGCATGTGTGTTAGGGAGGAATGTTTTTTTTCTTATCTTTTGGTCAGGATTTATTATAGTCCCTCTTCTGATTCTTTTTGCTCCAAAGGGGCTGCTTTGAGTTTCTTTGCTTTTTTTGACATGATTACCTTAGTGCTTTTCAAACATTTAGCACCCAGAACACTCATTATTCTATGTCTTTTCTGGCTTCTGCTGTCTTTACAGGGTCCTTGAGAGTGTGTTCTTGAAGGAGGAGCTACCTGTGTCCATAACCACCCCTCCACACCTCAGTAAGAAGAGGAATAAGAGCTGGAAGCCTTCCCTCACCTGCTGCACAGATAATGCTTTCTTTGACACTCCATAAGCCTCTCTTCAAGCTGAAGATCTTTTCAGCATTTGATGGTACATGGCATGAAAGATATACTCCACAAACATGAGACATTCTTCCATGGAGCATGAATCCCCTGTTGTAACTCCAGGGATCACAGATGCTGTCCCAGGTGGAAAGGTGAGGCTGCCAAGATTGAAATGCAGACCAGAGAAGGCAGCAGGATGAAGTGCAGGCAGTTGTGTGTTGTCTTACAATGGGAGAGTATTTTAATGCTAATCAGGTAGTGGCTCAGTGAAAACTCCTCTTGTTTTGATGTGAAGAGCAGGGATCCTATCTCCCACAAATTGCTGTTGTGATGACTCCCTTGAAAAGGAAAGGTATTACCTGGAGCAATGTAATCACCAAAGGAAGAGAAGTGCCAAGTCATCTGAAGCTTTGTCTCTCCTGATTGCAATCATATTTTATTCTCCAGTGAAGAGAGGCTGCTGTGGCAATGGAGCTAGGAAGCAGTGGCTGTTCAGCATCTGTCTATTGTGGATATGAGACTCCAAGAACATTTTCAAGGCAGACCCAGCACACAGATGTTCCTCCACTGGAGATAGTTTGGATGGAGCTATAGGAACCGGTTGGCTCCATCTATCCATTCATCCAGTCAGTCAGCCAGCTGAGGAGACCAGGAGCTGGGAGGACACTGGGTGACTTCCTTTCACCTACAAGCCAGAGCAGGAGGTTATCAGGGTTGCAATTTCACACCTTCCTTCTAAATTCCCATTAATATATCTGTGTTACAAGTAAGGTGGGAAGGTGTTGCTCAGAGAGGTGCACAGCTCCTGGTATCTGACCCACTTAGAAATGCCACCAGCTCCTGGAGACCCCTACCATGGTGGTGGCCCTTCAGGAGCCTGCAGAAGTTGCCATCCAGTGGCAGCAAGGTCACATTACAGGAGCAGGCAATGAAATTGGCCTTTGACAACACCAAGGTTGTATCTGGTCGTGATTTAGCTGCATAATCAAAATACCCAGGCTGGCTGTGGGCTGTGGTGAAGATGTGAGTGGCAGCCATCTCTAATTATGTTAATTGGACACCTTTTTTTTCTCTTTCTTTCTTTCTTTCCAAAAACCCTTAGGCTTTTGTTTGCAGGGAACAAATAAAGAGGGATTAGTTATGTTTATCTGTGTTTTCCTAAGTCTTTAGAGAATAACTGTTATGTGTAATTAGTAATTTGACTGTCCTTGACCAAGCTGATAGCAAATTACCAGACATTACTCACGAGGTCTCATTACATTTTAAGAATAGATTACATGGATCTGGAATTTATTGATTTTTATTTATTCTTTGACAGGAACAACTGGAAATAATGGTCTTCCAAAGGTGAAAATGCCATGTGCTTTGGCTAACTGTCTTTATCTAGCAGCATTGCTTGGCTAGATGTCTCTCTTCACAAAGGCTCTGCAGCTTTCCCCTGCCCAGAACCAAACAGATTGGTGTATATTCAGGTAGCCCCTGCTAAGCAATACCATCCTGGATTTGCTTTCTGTGATTCAGTTAACTAGTATGTAAATAATTCACACTCTTCAAGGAGCCACCTTAGCTGCTTCCTCTATCCTTTGCTGCCTCTCAAGTCATTAACTCATATACCCTTTTAAGATCTGCTTCCAGTCAGTTTCCCACATAATTCTCACCACAGACAGAGGAAGTTTCTCTTCAGGAATCACAAAGCACTGATGTGCAGAGAAAACATAATCCCATCCTGTCTCAATATAGATTCTCTTGTCTAAGCTACAGATACCATTTCCTTTGCCTGCTTTGAAGGTACTTCACTGAGCATGCTAGGCCCATACACATTCCCAGGGGATACATTCTCCTTACAACAGGAATAAGATACTCCACCTTAAAATTTAACAACCTTATTCCACCTTTGGTATATTAATTTAATATATAATTTTTATATATATCATTATCATCACATAAACATACTTCATACTAAACATACACACCACTCAGCTGACAGAAGGCTTGGAAGCACGTCCTCAGCTCCTGACAAATGGCAAAGAGAAACAAAATCTTCCAAAGAAACACTGTGCTGATGTGTTTGCCAAGAGACCTGGCCAGAATTGGTTACAGACAGCCACTGGGCTCTAGAAAGTGTGGTATCAAGGCTAGGTCATCCAAACTGAAAGGCAGCAACTAATCATAATTAAAGAGTGGGGTTTTGTCTTCTCCTGGGAACCAGCTCTCAGGGTGGAAAATGAAACTCTTTCACTAAACCCCATTGTGTGTCTTTGTCTCCCAAACACCCTGGGGAAAATAAGGGGAGGAGATTCAATAAGTGCATCTAGGAGAAACTTGATATACAGCCAAGAGTCGTGATCTGGACAGTGCCAAGACACCAGGCAGCACAGAGAGGAGGGGCTGCTTCCAAAAGTGGTTTTGTAGAGATTTTATCCCTGCCAAACTCTCCTCCCAACCCTGTAAGTAAGCCACATGATGGCTATGTCTTTTTTTAGTGTATTCATAACCTCTGTTCCCACAAATTTGAATGTGACTGTGATGTTTCTGTTTCTTGAGGAAGCCTAAGTGGATTTCCTCTGAGAAGTTAAGCTGCACTCAAGGGCAGATGCCAATGCAGAGACAGCATCTTGGTATTCTTGCTGAAGGAGGGCATGGGGCAGCCAGTGCCTGTAGATACATGGATTAAACTGGTCTGGCTTCCTGGGACATGAGATTTGGGGGTTTGTTCCTCTACTAACCTGGCAACACAGACAGCAGGAGATGTTCCAGAGAAGGCAGCCACTTTCAACTGGAGTGGGAGAAGGTAGGGGTCACCCAGTCCAGTCTGGGACAGCAACAGCAGAAAGCCGGGCTGAAGCACTGGTTAACCACTGCTTTGGGTAAGGTTTACCAAGGTGGGATGAGCTGACCCTACCTGCTCACTGGCATGGCTAAAGGGCAATCCTTCTCCACTCTCTTCTCCTCCTCCCTCCCCTGCTTGCATCTGGATGTGTGTCTGGCTGCTTTCCTCAAGCCTCTTCTTACTCTCAATCTGCCCCTGGTGAACTGATTCAAGTCCTTAAGCTGGCTGACAGATAACTAATCTTGCCTGTGAGGGGAAAAGGGCAGGACATACTCCTCAGGGGCAGGAAGAAGCAGCCCCAGAGACATTTCTTCAGGCTGTGAGAGTGGCCAGCCTCAACCCATCTTCCTCTTCAGGTGGGCCAAAGAGGAACAAGACAAGCAATCAGGATTCTTGCACAGGCTACCTTCCTTGAGGTTATGTGCCCTGTCCCCCTACCTCCATCCAGGCTGGCAGCTAGAAGCCATCAGAGAACTTCACCTGCCCCTCACACACTAGATAGGCCACCTTGAGCATGAAGGAACCTTCTCTCCTCTCTTTCACCTCCCACATGCAGCATCACCAGTCCTTGCAGCTTGCCATAGTTGTGCCACCTTAGCCTGAATAGAAAGGTTCAAGTTTTATACCCACTGAGATGTGTGTGAGGATTTCAGATGTGCCCCTGAGGGAGGATGCTAATTTGTTGGCTTATTTGAGGAGGCTTGTAAGGCTCATCTAGCCCTTGTCAAAACCACAAACCCCACAGATCAGAATGTTGGTTACCTTGTCCTTTTTCATGAAAAGGAGGTCAAATTTACTTCAGTTTCTTTCTTCTCTGCCATGGGGAGAGGCAAAACTTGTTTCATCTGTAGCCTTGTCATTGCCCCTTTGTTCTGTTCCTACAAAGCAAAACACAAAGAATCCTGAAGAAGCAAACAACCACATTAAACTATTTTCATATTCTTATGGCAAGGAACAAGCATGTCAGAAACATTTTTTCCCTTGGAACCTGCCTTTTTATGTAGACAATTCACAAAACAGCATGAAAAAATAGAAACCCCTCACTTAATTTCCCTTTAAAATTGGGAGAGTCACAAAAAACCAATCCTGAGTGATCCTTTACAAGCAGCAGCATGGCAGCCTACAGCTGACACTGTCTCTTCAGGTCTTTGGGTCTTAGCTGACTGCAGAGAAAAAGAAGTTCAAAATGTTAGACAAGAGCTGGACTCAAGGATCCTCCTGGGTCCCTTCCAACTCAGGACATTCTATGTTTCTATGTTTGAATTCCTTGCAACAGCTTTTGGAAGTGGCTACTCCTGCTTTTTGGTGGCTGCTGGAGACTTCACTGGAGAGCACTGATATGCCATGAGCTGCTCCTCTGCTCCTCAGCCCTGGGTGCTCAGCCTGGCAGCCAGGCATGAGCACTGGGCAATGCTCTGGTCTCCTGTGTGCATGCTTTCCCTGGCATGCCACGTTCACTGCCTTCTCAGCATGCAAGCTGATGTGGCAGTGGCTCTGTTCTCAGATGTGGCTCATCTCTGAACTCAAGTTCTGTCATTGCTGGGCCTGGCCATTTCTCCTCAGGCAACATTTTGCAAGGTTGCCAACCCTTACCTGACCTCATCTTCTGCTCTCCTCACCTGGGGAAAGGACAACCATCACCTCAGCACAGCTCTGTTACCAGCCTGCAGATAAATATAACTTACAGTGCCCAAATCTTCGTTGGCGAAGCCTAGCCACGATGATGATGATGACAGTGGCCAAAACCATTCAGAAGCACCTCACTGGGTGTCTCATTCTTATCACACAGACTTTCTTTCCTCAGCTGCCTGAGAGCCTTGTGCAGCACAGCAGTTAAGCTTTAGTTAGTGTCTCCATGCTTTCTCAGCTCTTTCTCTCCAGACACCTAACCTCGGTCTCTTGACCTCATTAGGAGTGGAACAGAGGCCATCTATAACAGATTTGACAGTGTGGAAACTCTTGCAGAAATACCTTCTCCTCTTTCCATTTTTAACAGATTTGGACACAATTCCACCTTCTTCAGAGATATATCATCAATCCCTTGGAAATCCTGGAGTGTTTTGAGGATAGCTTTTAATTTGGAGGGCTGCAAAGAGCGTTGGCTCCTTCCTGGGTTTGAGTTTTCAGCTACTGCAGGGATCAGGGACAAACAAAAAGCATAAACACTGAGTTATGTGCTTGCTGACTGAGCCTCTCTCCTATTTAGAGACTGTTCCATCTTTGTAAAGGTTTTGCTTTGCTCTCCTATTTTTAATGAGCATTTATTACAGGAGTTGCATTTGTGAGTCCCCTGTAGGTACTGAGCACTGTGGAGGTTTAAGGTAGAGAAAGGAGACTATTGACTGAATTCCTGGTGAAAGATCAAACACTTCTTGTCTCCTTAAAACAAAAATCCTCATTTAGTTCTTCAGCTTTTCTTACACAGCAGCACCCATTCTGCTTTACATGGTGCCAACAAGACACTGAAGATTTCCAGGACATAATCCCCTCTTCTACCCTGGCAGCTCAGCCAGAACAGCTTTCTCTGGACTCTCCCTAATCAATTGACTTTGCCAAGTCTTTTGCTTAACAAATCCTGCAATTGCTTCCAGCATTTTCCCACAAGTGATACCAAATTAATGGGTTTGGAGTCTCCTGGTGGGTCTCTCAGCCTTTCATTGTCTTATTAAGCACACTCTGGCCTGCTGGGAGAACTGTACTGCATTGATAAAGATGCTGGATGAGGTTCATTTCATGTCCCACTTTCCTTTTGCCTTCTTGGATTCATGCATGTAAAAATGTTACAGTGAACATGGATAAGATTAAAAAGATCAAAGTCCTGCAATATGGGCATGTCTCACTCCATGATTAATCCAGTTTCCTACATGTCCTAGGAAGTCACTCTACAGTGTTCCAAATCTGTCTTGCATTTCAGATCTTGGCCCAAATTCAAAAGAGTGTGTTCTTAAAATACATTTGGGTGCTTAATAGTAAATGAAAATAAAATATTAATAAGACTCATTAAAGGACTCATCACATCTAACTGTATGCCTCTGTAAAATGGTCCAAAACAAAACAGTATATGAAATCATTACATTTTTAAGCAGTGGTATTTTGAGCACACAACTGCTTTCTGAATGCTTTCTCCTCTGTCATATGTTTAGAGTCACTGTCTTTAAAGAGCAGACTTTTCTTAGAAACAACAGCAACAAACAAGGGTTTGTTCTTTTCCTAAACAGTTTCAGCTCTATTCCTGCCTCCTACTAGAAACTGCTTCTTTTCCAGGTATTTCAGTAAATCCCAGAAATAACTAATGGTTGCACTCCCACAGCACTTGAACCTGCTACCACTTCCCTTCCCACTCTCTTCTCTTGGTCACCAGTCATGCTGCATGTATGACAGAGTTCATCTCTTCTTCAGAGAGATGCCTCAATGAATCAAAACATGCCTAAAATGCCCTACTCTAAGCCTCAGACAAAAGTTTCTTTCACAAGATGGATTTGAACTGCAAATAATTTCCAGGTTGCTTCATTTAAGTGCCAGACTTAACTGCTCCCCTAGAACTGGGGAGGGACCTCTGGCCCTAAGCTTCCCTTGAGGACTGGTGTTGATTGCTGGGCTGGAGAGGGGTGACTGCAGAGCAACATCAACCCAGGCAGCTCCTATGGCAGCTGAGAGTTAAAAACAATGCAACCAGGGCAAGAAATGTCACAGAATCACAGAATCATTAGGGTTGGAAAGGACCCTCAAGATCATCTAGTCCAACCGATAGCCCTACACTACTCTTACCCTTAAATCATCCCCTGAAGAAACACATCTATCCTCTTCTTAAAAACCTCCAGGGATGGTGACTCCACCAGCTCCCTGGGCAGCCTATTCCAATACCTTACCACTCTTTCAGTAAAGAAATTCTTCCTAATATCTAATCTAAACCTACCCTGGCACAGCTTAAGCCCATTCCCTCTAGTCCTGTCCATCAGTCCCTTTAGCAATGTACATCCTGTTGCATTTCACCATGCAGGATACTGGGGTTTGCTTCTGGCACAGACACTTTCTCCTCCTTCCTCACATGTGTGAAGGAGAAAAGAAAGGGTAGAGCAAAAAGGGACCCCACTGAAGGCATCAAAATGCTCTTTCTGTTGGCATGACTGCTGATGCCTTCATGCTTTGGCAAAACAGGACAATCACTGCAGCTCCTGAATATTTCTTTTCAGTCACTGGCTGTTACCATGCTTTGTGCTTTTTCCATACTTCAGGCAGCTCCACAATCTGTTTTTATGGTCTCTGGCTTTGTGACTTGCTTTTTTTTCTTTTCTGCTTCTAGACTTTCTCCTGAAGATATTTCAGATTCTCTCTAAGCCAGCATTAGGGGAGTACTAACACTTGCCCTAACCTTCAACATGAACAAGGCAGCTGCCCTTTGAACACTAAATTTTTATGTTGTTGTCAAGGGTTAATTAGCTTTACAGCAGTCCTTCTTAGTCTCCCTCTCTCCCTGTCTTGGAAATTTAAGGTGTTGGGTTTTTGAGGTTTTTTTTGTTACAGATCACAGCTCTGGAACTGCAAGACCTGCTCTCAGATATGCTAATTCACAATTATGCCAGAGTAAGGGAAATCAGCTGTCTCTGGTGGAGCAAGTTGGCTGCCCCATGGCACTGGAGGAGACCATGATAATGGAGATCTTCCTGGAGAAGACCCTCAGTCCCTGTGGGACTGTTGTCTATGTCATTCCAAAGCTGCTGCCTGTCTTCTTGCATCTGATTTTGCTGTTAAAGATCTCCTGGTACTAGTTTTCTCTGTCCATCCTCTTTGATCTAAGGGATAGTATACCTATGTGTTTGTCCAGCTTCAGTCACATTTTTAGCCTGGCTGCAAGAGCTTATGAAATGGAAACCCTGAGCAGATACCTGTAGGTAGATCAGATATAAACCTCACATCTCATCTATAGGAAAAGTACAGTTGGAAAAGTACCACAGCTTCTTCTAGTAAGTTACTCTTCTGCTTTTAATGAGCCCCAGTATCAGGAAGTATTTTTCAAGTGTGTCATGGAAAATGAATTTCTTGCCATACTCCTTAATTGGATTGCATTTTAATTGACCATTTAACCAATAATGCAAGCCATTTATATTTGGGGATTTTCTGTCTCAAAAACAACTCCTCCTCACAGACTCCACTTTTTCATAGCCAGGAATCATGACATCACAGCCATTTCCATGGAAAGACACTTACCTCACAATCTTGGTGGTGTTATCAAACAGAAGCAGCTGGGTAATGTGGGTGAATAATCCTGTTCTGTATATTCAGCAAGAGCAAAATGAATACTGGAAATTACTAGCAAACTAAATAGCTACTTCTATAAATACTCTCTTTTCAGAAGTTCACCCTATTTTAAAAGCCACTTGTTAAACTCCATTTAGTATATAAATAAAGACTGATGGATGAAGAGCAAAGTCCTTGGAGCAGACCCAGGAAAAATACCTCACAGCTAAGAGGAAAGTTAACTTTCTTACCAGTTGGCCTTATCTGTAGGATTTTTTTCCCCATCAGCCATGAAAAGGCACTTTGCTTTCTATTGCTACCAAATGGTTGGGCATTCTGGTGTAAAGAAGAAAAGGCAAACAAGGGTCCTTTAACATCACTTACACTTTGAGAGTAAACTGCCACGTTGAGAGGCAACATTCAGCCCCTGCTCAGATTCAGAGCCACCCATTTTCTCTGCAACAAATGGAGACAAGTAGAGAAGTGATAAGCAGTGAGTGATGAGCACAAACATCTTTTCTGGAGAATCCAATAGCTGTTTTTTCAGAGTCAGTGGAAAAGTATGTGAGCTACAGTGGGAAAACACCTCAGCAGTTTCAGATCAATCTAATCGAGGCCAACTGCAAAGCTGATACCAGTGGGCACAACACCTTACAAGGAGACACCATAAGCTGAGTTTCTTGGTTCCTGTGGCTGATGACAGCACTCTTAACACAAGAAAAGAGCCCAGCAGCATCTGGGCACCATGATGCCACTCATTGTTAGAGTCATTATGGTTAGAAAAGACCTTTGAAATCATGGAGTCCAACCATCCACCCAACACTTCCATGCTCACCACTAAACCATGGCCCCAAGCATCACATCTACACAGTTTTTGAACACCTCCAGGGATGGTGATTCCATCCCTGCCCTGGGCAGCCTGTGCTAATGCCTGATAACTCTCTGAGTGAAGAAATTCTTCCTAATATCCAATCTGAACCTCTCCTGGTGCAACTTGAAGCCATTTTCTCTAGTCCTATCACTTGTTACTGAGGAGAAGAGACCAGCCTCACTTCACTACCACCTCCTTTCAGGTAGTTGTAGAGAGCAAGAAGGTCTCCTCAGACCCTCCTTTTGTCCAGACTAAAGAGGTATCCTGCCCTACAAGTGCTACTGAGACATGTCCTGTCTGTGCTTAGATTATGAGGTAATTTCTTCCAGGAATTCAGGCATTCCATGCACATGGGATGCAAAACCCAAGCCAGTGATTTGATACTGAAGGCAAATCTGTCTGCACGTGGAGAGAAAATGTGCACCAAGTAGCACTGAAAGCTTTGGAGGAGATTCTGGATAATAGAGCTATTCCCCCTCCTTCATACTGAAACAAGTGAATGGGATCTTTTTCCTCTCTTCTCTCTTGAAAATATTGGAAATAATTACCAAAGCTTGGCTATTACATTCCCTGTGCTTAACAGCCCCTGTTTTCTTCTTCGTGTGAAAAGAATGTTGAATGCATCAAATTTGCTGCTGAACAAATGCATTTGCCAGTTCTCTTAAATGCCAGCACAATTGCTTTAGCAGAGTTAATAAAGGGGGTGGCAAGCTGAACAGCCTTATTTTTGTCCTCAGTGTTCACCCCAAAAGGAAATGTGTTGCTTCCTAATAATAGTGCATGTGACAGAAAATACCAAGCCCGTGCAACTGTTCTCATTCCCTTGCCAAAAGGGATCATTCACATCAGGGCTTAACCAAAGTAAAACAAAACAAATAGAAAAAAAAAACCAACAAAACAACACCCAAGTAAACAAATTAACCCTTCCCCTCCTACCAGCAAGTCCTCTGAACCTGAAGCTTGAACCTAAACTATTTTGCCAGAGAGCAGAGGGTGAGTTAAAGGGAAGAGCAGAGCTCGTGTTTATATTCCCTGAGGACCATGTAAGAAACTATCCTGTCTGTCACATTTCTTTCTCCAGTCAACCATGAAGTACACCCTGCCAGTGCAAACCAGACCTGGGGAGGAAACAGCTTCTTCACACCCACATTTATTTCTAGCCATCATTTTTTTTTTTTTTGTAGTGCCCAATATAAATTTGACAGGCTCCAACCATTCAACAGTCATCAATTCACTTTCCTCCTGCTTCTCCCCATGAGAAATTGTGGAACTGGGCTTGAACCCAGGGAGGCTTAATCAAAATTTATTAACAAAGGTTGCAGGGGTTTTGTTTGTTTTGGTTGCTGGTTTCTGAAGCTAGAAGCTGTACTGACAGTTACACTGCCAGGGCCTTCTGTAACCACAAGGACAAGGGCTGACATTCTTTACACCCCCTTGTTTCCAGGAGATGAAGCTGTAGGGAGAAAACCAAAGCAATTCAGTATCATACCACTCCTGACAAAACAGATGTGGCAATGCTGCTGGCCTGCTGGGTCAACCCCAGTATGCTTAAACCATCAAAGCCCAGCACAGAGCATTCCAGGGTGCTGGAAGTGAATCCACAACTAGTTCAAAGGAACAAACTGCTCCAGGATAGTTGGATGAGGGGATATGGCTGCATCTGATTGACAACTTGTCTCAAATTAGCAACCAGCTCTCAGAGAAAAGTCTTCTGCTGAAAGTTTAACAGATGACAGCATTCCCTCTGCTACCTAACCAGGTATTCCTTCTTCTAACTAGGGAGACTTCACCCCATCAGGAGAACTGCGCTGACAGAAAAGTAGCAGGGGGATCCTGTGCCTGGGCTGCCTGATACATCACCAGTTCCAATGCACTCACTGTTCACCAGCAGGCAGTTCTCACAGGGTGGGATACAGACCTGGGGGTGGGTCTGGCTCAGGGGGTCCATGGCTGAGCAGGGCAGGGCTGTGAGGAGCTGGAGACCAGGGCTGTGAGGAGCTGGAGACCAACCCAGCTGCTGCATCGCTGGGGCTAAGATTAGGTCCTGGACCATAGGCAACAGGGAGAGCTCCAGGAGGTGGTAGAGATAGGAAGGGCTGGCAGTGCCCCTAGGGCAGTCTGAGAGTGGGACTTTTCTCAAAGAAAGAATCTCTTCTCTTCAGGAGAAGGGAACATTCTGGTGTTTCACCATGTGCATACAGGTATCTGCAGATACATCAAGCCTCCCCCTGAGGAACTAGGGAGAACCCTGTGGAAAAGATAAATGACTTCATAAATAAACCTGTGTTTAAAGGGGGATCACAGGCTTGCAACAAATACACCAAATCCCTGCTGTTTGCTACAGGAATCTCTCTCTGTGTCTTTTATTCACCTTTCTGGCCACAGGGTCACAGTGGGAAATGGCAGCTCTGGACTGTGAGTTTTCTACTCCATGGAACAAGGGCTTTCTAAACTGAATCTACTTAATATCAGTCAGGAGCTTAGCAGTTAGGTCCTGAAAAATCAATTTTTGACAGCCCAGGACCTGAGAACAGGTTCTTCCTTCCGTCCTTGTTCATGCTCTTTGGAGGCCAGCACACTCCTCAAGACCAAGCATCCCCCACTAACAGCAGCTGATCTGCACTGTGCACCAGCCAGGTGTCTACCTACCCACCCAGGACTTTGGATAACAGGTTGACTGTCAGGCCCAGACCCACTTCTCAGTTCCCCTCTCTCTGGCAGCTGGACACTGAATCCACACTACTTCTCTCAAAGGCTCACTTTGTTTGTACAGCAGGACCCCAAAGTCTGACCACAGCACAAATCTGAAGCTTTTCTACTCTCTGCTTCCTGTGATTTATTTATTCCCTGTAGGAACACTGCTTTCTACTTTAATCTTCCATGAAAAACATATTGGAATAAAGTAAGGAGTAAAGGCTTACTAAATAAAACTCTTAACCTTGTCACATTAATCTTCAGCAGTAGAAAGCATTATTAACCAGTGGTGGGAAAAGAGCTGATCCAAATTCCTCCTCTCTCAGCTTGGACAGAGTCAGTCCAGGCAGTGCTCAAGCCTTCTTTTCTCTCCAGGCCACAGCAGAAACACTTCATTGTGATTTACTAAAGATAGTTTTAAAATAAACTTGTTCTACATCTGTCTTGCAAAGCAAGGAGCTGCAGGCTGCCTCAGCTTGGCCCACTTGGATCTGCTCTCCAGCAGTGATGGAAAGGTCACTAGCACACACTGAAAAGCAATGATCTGTGACAGCATACTCACCCTGAGATCTCTCTGGGCATTCTACACCTCAGTTTGAGAATACAATGGGCAGAAAAAACTGACAGCATCTAGACTGCCTTAACACCTGAACAGGCAGCCTTGCAAACCAAGCATTGCTACTGAAATAGCATTCACTGTCCAGCAGAGCAGTCACAAATGGACTGCTTGCTTTATTTGCCCTTCTGTGAACTCCCAAGCAGTAGCAAAACCAAGCTGATCTCCACAGCTGACTGAATTTTGGGACAAATGGGAAAGATCTGAGCTAGAGATACACCTGTGGGTTCCAGCACAGTGTTAACAGCCCTTCTACAAAAGATCATGGGGCACCAAAACCCTGCAGTGAAAAATGTCCTTTTCCCATATGTGTTTGGAATGAGAGGTCTGCATGACTGACAGCTTCCTGGGTGCCATGCAGCATGGATGATTACCCATGGTGGGGTAGCAATGAGGCAAGCTTATGGGCCACATGGTAGGAGAAGTGGTCCTTTTTTAAGTCATTCCTAAAACCAATATAAAAATAGTTAGGATTCCTAAAATCCTGAATATTAGGGCCATTCCCAGCCTCATTAGGCTGACAGCCATTCCCAGGCTATGGATATTGCTAACTAGTCCAACACTTTTCACTGTCAAGTGTAAAAATGCAGTATTAAAATCTACCTTCTTATTTAAGACTGAGAGTTTGAAATGGGGAAAGTGCTAAGAAAGACAAAAAGGAAACAAAACCCAAAAGAAATAAAATGAAAGCTCTGGATGGCTTAGTTTTTTTGGGGTTTGGTTGTGGGTTTTTTTCCCCCAGTTGAGGGTTTTTTTAGACTCCCTTTCATCTTATTTCCCTTTCAAAGACAGGGCTGTGTTTTGCTGCATTTTGAAGAGACTTGTTCTGTAAGAAGCAGTGGCATGGCTCCCTGGGCAGGGAGCTGTCAGCAAACCCAAAGGGCCACCAGACAAACCAGGCCCCACATGAAAACTTGCCACATGTTTTGAGGAGCTGTCTGAAGAAGCAGCCATTTTCTGAGAGGAATTCCTCCTCCTTTTCCCATTTCTTTCTCCCTCTATATTTTTATGGGAGCCCTTTTAGCACAGCACTTATTTCTGACTCATACAAATCAGCTCCAAAACTTGGGCAATGCCAAAAAAAGGGCTATTCATATTCATTCATGCTCTTGTATACATCTCTGCTCTCATCAAATGGAACATGTGTCTGATGAGCTTATTTGCTTTCTAAATGTGTGGCTAGGAAGGGCTAGAGAATGTGCAAGATACAATGGTATTAGCACTGGAATAACATCAATAAGGCATCTGCAAATAGAAAGTTCCCAGTTTGCCTGACCTCTGCCAAGCTCTGTGCACTCTGATTAGAATGGTGTGTAAGAAAGTCTTTGGGGTGGACTGTATTGTTATACCCTTTAACATGCACAGACATGTGCTCTGTTGCTTCATTCCCCAAATAACAATGCTGCTCAGTCCAGAGATGACTCATTCCTAAGATGTCACTTGACTGGTGGTTGTTGACTTCCAGAGGGAAGAAAACAGTTAAGGTCATCACCTGTGCTGTCAGGTAGAGCCCCTTAGGCTCCAGGGCTGCTTGAGTATCCTCAGCCCCAGCAAGCTGAGTCTGCTCTGACTCATCCTGCACACAAAACTCACCCCTAGCACAACCTCACTGGATAATGTCATACAGAAAATGCTTGGGGAGCAAATGTCTCCACTCCCTGGTGGACACAGGACACACAACACCTCTCAGCAGTGACAGCCTCTCCCAGGGTACAGAGAGTGCTCACAATGCTGGGCTGCAGCCAGGAGATAGTTGCCCTCATGAGAGCCCACACTCAAAGGGAAGATGCTCCTTTCCTTGCCATCCTATCATAGGAACCCACACCTTAGCAGTGGCTCCTCTCCTGTCTTCTGCCCTACCTGCCCTTGCTACAGTGCTTTGGACAGAAGAGCTGTGAACACCCAAGAAGGTGGCACCTGAGAGATAAGTCCAGCCACCTTGGTGTGTCAGGGGGGTACCACTTCCTCTGCAGGGGCACAGAATAGCTTTGGGCATTAGATTGCACCTCAAAATGGCAAACTGTCTTCCCCCTATTCCTTTTATCCCTCTCCTTATCCTTTTTTTCTCCACTGAAGTGACAGTATTGTATAAATTCCTAGTTGGTTTCTTCTGGGAGGACAAAAATGCCAAGGTAGACAGATTTTCCATCCTCCTCCCTTTCCCCTTCCCCTTCCCCTTCCTTGTTCCCTTCAGGGACACAGAGATAAAACAAATTTTGCTCAATCCCAGCTGAAGATAAGGAGCATAGGGGAAAACCTATGAACAAGGAAGAGCCTGCTTTCTCTTTGCTTTCTCTACTGCCATGGTCTGGCAGGAAAATCCCAAAGAGCACAGCCTGGCATAGGAAATCAGCCACGTGGCAACCTTATCCTTCTGCTTCCAGAACGTGAATGTTGTGACACAGGGGCTGGGAAATGGCATCAGAACCTGTCAGTCTCTCTACTCCAATTTCTTTTATATCCCCCCAAAAAGGTCTAAAAGCCTCCAGTACCCTGCTAACACACTGCAGCATGATTGTTAACAGTCAGGCACTATAAAATACAGGCAGCAATTTTGCCAGGATGTTCTAAGTTGCACCTTCTGTCTCTTTTATGTCTCATAAACCTAGCCTTCAAGCTTGTTTCTACATAGGAGGACAAACACTGGCCTTTACCAAAGCTTTGATTTCTGATACTGCTTTTATATAGATCTCCTTCTCCTTCCTTAAGCCAGTAAGGAATCCACAACCAAAACATCAGGTGACACTGCAGATCTCTCCTCATGTGGTACAGTATCAAAATGAGATGGTGATTAAATGATCACTCCTCAGAGCTTTCTCTCAGACCTCTCTTTGGCAATAAGCAAGCACCCTAAACAAGCCAAGGTCTACCAAGATACCACAGCAAATGAAATCCCTCTTCTCTTACCAAAAACAGGGAACATGATTCCAGGTTTTGCAAGTGTGTTCTTTTCCCATGTTCCTGACATGGTGTCCCCTATGCCACAGGGACTCTTCTCCTTGTGCTGAAAGTGGGATGGAATTGAAGAGCAGGATTCTGGAATGTCTCTAGAGAATTAGTTTGTAAATATATTTCCAGGGCTATGAGGCCACTTCAAAGGTGAGGGAAAAAAGGGAAAAAATCAGCTTTACAGAAGTATTTTTATGAACATCAGGGATGAGTCATCTCTGGCAGAGATTTAACAGGGTGCAAAGAGGGGCTGGCTCCACACCCAAGTAGAGAAATCACCATTTCTTCAGCCTGATGACTGATTCTGTTAACTACCTTTCCCTTACCATCACCAAGGGCCCCCCTACATATGATACATGGTTGACAGTCCTCTTGGATCCATGTGGTGCATGGCCAACCTTGCTCATGACATGGGGGTGGGGGGTGTGAAAAAAACAGTGACAGGAATCCTCTAATGCCTTCAGAAGGATCCAGAAAGGCTGGGTTAGGAGGTTTGTTCCCCCCCCCAAAAAAAGAATGCCACTTCTTTGATAAACACCCTCACCTTTCTTTATCAGGCATGTGAACTCAGCCTTAGACAGAGCCAGCTCTAGCCTCTCAAGTGCCTTTCAATCTGGTTGCTGCTAGGGCACTAAGATTCCCCTCTGTCTCTGTGGCAGATAAAATGAGCTCTAAGCCACACTTTCAGGGGTGGAGGTCAGTTCCCTGATATTTCTAGACAGAAGCCTGTAATCACTTGAGTTCTTGCCCAAGTGAGAGCTGAGAACACGCTCAGCATTTCTTAAATCCACTTATTAACTTGATAACCAATCTAATGGATGCCTTCAGATGCTTGAAAGCTGAAGGCAGGAGCAAGCATGCATACACATCAGGACAGCTTCTACATGTTTAAGCCAATTTGCTACTTGCCTAGAATTAAAAAGAGGATGACAAGTCCAAATCTGCAAAGAGCTTAATGGGAGCTAGCAAACTAACTAGGGCTGACAGGGCAGAGGGGGATGATGTGTCCCCTACCACACACAGGGTTATCTGTCATGGTCTTAAATCTTTTGGGTCTCAATTTTAAATGCTGTATTACTGCCTGCTATTGTAATGTTTACATACAGATTCCTCTGACAGAGTTGCAAGAATCCACTCCAGACCATTTTTCAAACAACAGGTAAAAGGAAAGACAAAGTGTTCCCAGCTACTCCTTCAATGCCTCTAGCACCTGTAACAGCAGAAAAATTCTAGGAAAAGCCCTGGTTTTGATGTGAACCCAGTAAAATCTTCCAACAGCTGACCCCAGACAAATTGGTAAGAGGAGCTTGCTGAATGACAGGCAGAATGGTCTCACCTCTCCTGGTGGAAGGACCCTTCCCAAGTGTGAGCCAGGAACAGCTTTCCCCTTGTTCTCAGCACTGAATGGCAGTTGTCCAAGTAGCTTCCCAAAAGTCCTGGCCCAGAGTGGACACTGGAGTGTTACCTGCAGGACACACAGGATTCAAAAGCTCCTTCCTAACACCAGTACAACACACACACTTGTAAACAAATATGTAGGTTTACTTGCTAACTCCAGACCTGGAGTGTGAAGGAGGATCCTCAGGTCTTCAAGCCTTCAGGTTTTCAGATCAAGTTGCAATTTCTGGGGGTAGAAGCAGTGTCTTTCCTGCCCTAGGCACAGTTAGACAGTACAATATAAGTAAACAACAAAGCAAGGCAAGGGATCAGAGAAATGTAACAGTGCCCTGACACCTCCAGTTTGGATTACTTACAAACTGCATCAATTCCTAGTAGGCTGACCTAACTCCTGATCCTGAGAGCTTGATAAATTGAGTTCCACAGAATTCACCCTACATTGGTTTTCTGATGAAAACTTTAAAATAAACCCCAAACCAAACAGAAGTGGTTTTGCACTATAGTTTTAATGATGTTGTATAAGCATTTCTCTTGCTGCTTTGAGCCAAGTTTCCCTCCATGTTCCCACCATAGTTTTGCTCTCCACCCTAGAGGAATCTGTGTTTCCATGATGTATTATTAAAGTGAGTAGGCTGTTTGTGAGGAACCCCAGTACCTTTCAGTAGGGAGACACAATCTAAATGCAAAACAGCATTACTGTGATAAGTAAAGAGAATTCAAACCTTTGGCACCTTTGCTGTATGTATGAGATGTGCTAGGATGCTCAAAGCTCTCCTCTTATCCATGTAAACCACTAGTACCTTGTAGTTTCTTCCCTGAGATCTGGAAGTACAGAAACAGAGTCTGACTTCTAAATGACTAATGAGTCTGACTGCATTGCAGGGCCCAGAAGTTCAGCCTGCAGCTACATGAACATGACTGACTGCTTTGTACTAAACAGCATTTAACAAGGAGAGGACAGACCTAAACTGGAAAACAATCCCAGCTCATTGGTTGGCAGGAAGCTTGTAAGGTGTTTTGTTGACTCCCAGCACACAAAATGTGAGAACTGGGGGAGACAGTGGCACAAAATGCTTCACTGATTTTAGCCAGGCATCTCATGGTGGGATGGATATAATGCCCTCTCTGGGAGAGCTCTGTGAGGAGCAGACAGGAGTGCCCCCAAAAGTGAGGTGGCAACGACCTCGCTCTGCAGCACTCTTTTGACTCAATGGGAACAGCTGGTCAGGGAAATGTTTGCTAGAAATTTAACAAGGCTCAAACAGTGAGAAACATCTGCCAATAATCAAAAGGGAGCAGCCAGCTAAATGAGGTTTAATTTAAATTCATACCTAGGGCTGGCAGATAAAAGCTCCCTGGCTCTTTCTGCATTGTATTGGTGCAGGCAGGTCTGTGTCTGTGTCAGCAGCAGCTCAGGCTCTCGGGTTAAGTGTGCAGTGACCATGCACAACTGTGCATCAAATGCCAGGGGGGCTACTGGGGAAGTAGTTTCTCCCTAATGGCACCATTTCCAAGCCATCTGAAGATGATGAAAGTTACCTGATTGGAAGAAAACTCAACAAACTTCTTGTTGGTAATGTTTTCCTGAAGCTTCAAAGAGAAGAGACTGAAAATAGGGCAAGTGGGAATAGGCAATAGGGAATAACTGGTTATTACAGATATACTGGTACAGTGACATCCCAGTTAGCTTTTTGTGTATGAATACACACTTGTGTGCATGCACACACACATATATATATGCAGACATAAAATGGGTTAGGTTCATTCTGAAGC